>JAOTQE010062156.1:0-30969 GCA_025631205.1 Nesometra sesokonis | reverse complement strand
GGCTGCTTCCTCCCCGCTGTATGAAAGTCTAAACCAGTTGTAATTTTGGGTTCTTTGACCCTGAATACATAGGTATATACACCAAAATCACTTTTCTACGAGCCTCAAGACCTGAGATATTGTCAAAAGTAGATAATTTGGTAGCCATTTTGAAAAGCGCCCTCTATAGGAAAGGTTAGGCATTTTCAGATCGATCACCCAAGTTTTTCTGAAAGCCCTTGACATGTACAACAATAAAATCATGGTTTATTGAGTAAAACAGAGATGGCCACGAATACGCCCGTAGAGCCTACAGTTGAGAATTTTATTCTTTTGCATTCGGCTATCAGGCTTCGACACCAAAGATTTTTGTGTATAGTACAATTTTGATTGTGATGTATGGTATCCGTTACAATTCAGGCCCGTAACCAGGTATTTCTAAAGGGGGTTCGCCTAAGGGCCCCGGTGGGGTCAAGGGGAACATCCATTTAGGGTCCGGGGACGGAGCCTATGCGCTCTAATACTGTTTATTTGCCATAGTTATAATATAACTGATATAGATGATGATTTTAGAAAAGTGTGAGTGCAGTAATACCGACTACAGATGCAAAAATAGGAAAAATGGTTCGATATTGGTAGGGTGGGAGTTCGTTTTTCAAAGGGGTGTTTGATAAAGAGGGGTTCGTACGAACCCCCAGGAACCCCCTGGCTACAGGCCTGCAATTTACTAAGTAGATTCTGTACGCCCTCTCAGACTCTCAGTACACAACTACGAGGTGAAGACCATGGCAGAACAAAAAAATCGTGAATCATGATAGGATGTGGAAGTCATTTGTTAATATTCTCAATTGCAGTTGTGGTGGTGCTGTGGTTGTAGTTACCTGGTCCAGGTCGTCTTCCAGCACTTCGCTATTTTGAAATGTTCAAAACAATCGGGACGGTCTTCTAGGTTGTCCAGGATCAAATTTAGTTGTGTTATAGTCGTGATGCAGTTGACTTGCAGATGTTAAACTCGTCTTGGGCATACCTGCCAACCCTACCGATTTTGGTAGTAGGCTACCGCTTTTTCGATCCTCCTACCACTTAGTGCTTTTGCAGAAAATCTGCTTTTTGAAATTTAATAGCAAAGAAAAGGACACAAACTGTGAAATCCACCAAAAAAAACACGGCGAAAATACATACTATGTATTGAATTGGCACTAAGCAATTTTAGCCTAAATACACCCAATGACAGGAATCGGGGTTCATTTCACTAACTAAACCACCAACTTCGCGACGACGAGATGGCCTACCGCTTTTGAGAGTACAAATGTTGGCAGGCATGCTTGGGGCAGTTAGCATGGTCCTGGGAACTCGGCTAGGCATGGTGTTGCAACAGATACTTCTCGATGTCATCCACATTTGATTGCAATCTTTCCCTGGGATTGAGTGCAATCAAGTGTATTCTAAAAATCAGTGTTAATCTTACATGATGAATCTTACAGGATTTTTTTTTGCCAAGTGATATTGAAAAACATAAAAATAGAGTGGTGTGTAGACTTTAAATCGTGGCAGTTATTCCTCATTTCTGGGCATCTTGAGGTGCTGTATTCAAAACTTTTCCACCTTAGCTCCAACTATAGTGAGTTGAGGTGGTGTTCTTTCTTTAAAATTGTTGTGCATCATTTGAAAATGGAGTGCTCATTAGGCCGATCCCACCTCAATAACATTTAATTACCACTCTACAAACACTTTGAAATATTAACACCTCATTACCCCTATAGGGAATCCAAGGACATTGTACACTAAATGGCCTACTGACCAATGAAGACCATGAAAGGTTTAAGAAGGTGTAAAAAATGACACAAAATCCCATTATAAATATATTGAGATATCCTAATGTTAAGTCCATGGACTTGCTGGCTGGCTATTTTTTAATCTATGTACCATATTTTAAAATTTGTTGCACAAGCCGGTTTGGTGTTGATTGGGTTGGAACATCTGGAAATTGGTACTAGTTTAGGAATAAATACACCTCCAGTATATAACCAAACCTGTGCAATTAAATGATTATTTTTTGTAGGGTGGTAGCAATTATAATCAATTAAATCACATTTATTTTTATTTAGATCAAGATGTTGACCAAACAAGATGCCACTGAATTTGTTAGAACTGTTCTGAAAATTGAAGATGTAGAAGAGAAGCTAATCGAAGACCGCTATTCATTACTGTGTAGCATTGTAAAGTCCTATGTAAACAATGAACCATTCCAGAACCTCACGTTAATAGCTACAAACCATGAAAACAGACATTGTCCAACGCTTGATGAAATTCGACAGGACATCTTTTCAAGAGTTGGTGGGCTTTGCTTCCATCACAATGTTTTCATGAAATATCTTCTAGAAAGTCTAGGCTACCAAGTGCATTTCATTGCATGTGACATTCGTTTCCCTAACAATCATGTTGCTATCCATGTGAAGGAAGTGATCAGGCCTGGAGATTCGTACTACGTTGATGTTGGGTGTGGTTATTTATTGGAAAAACCTGTATCAATGCAGTTCGGTGATAAATCCGAGGTTTATCATCAGGGTTTTATACGATATCAATTCGTGCGCAAGAATGGAGTCATACAACGCATACAGACCATTGCAAAATTTAGACCAGTGTTGGAGAGAGAGGTCACCAAAGAACGAAACTGGTTCGTTTTTCTTGAGATGAATCTTGAACCCCGAGAGTTAGATTTTTTTGCAGAAGCTATGAAGAAAGTCTACACAGTAAGAAACCCAAATTCAGGTTGGTTCCTTAATGACATTCGAATGGTACACAAGGCCCAAGGGAAGTTAGTGGCCCTTAAAAATGCAACTTTTTTCTCCGAGAATGATAACGATGAGTTAGTTGAGTCAACACTTTTATCTAAAAGTGAACTTGTGAAATGGGTAGAAAAGTACACCCCGCAGATTGATGTTTCATGTGTTGGTCCAGCTGTTGATAACATTCAATTGAAATTTGAATGCGAATAAAATAATTTAAAGACCATTATGACATGGTATCTTTTAATAATAATTTTAAGAAAATGTTGTAAGCATATTATGATTAATATTATTTACCTCTGATAACTAAGTTGGTGAGGTTAATTTTTCACTCCTGTTTATTTATCTGTGTGTGTTTGTTGGTGCGTCTGTGACCAGCCTACAAGCCAGAGTTTTCATCAAAAACTCTGAAATTTGGAAACAATGTTCCATATATTTCTTGAACTGATTAAATTTTGAAGGGGTAGGAGGGATCAGAATCTACAAAAAATAAATTTTATACTGTATACAGTATCTGTCATTGTACAGGGTGTCAGTGCAGTTTGGCGAAATGGGCAAGTATAGTGGGCAAGTATAGTGGTTTTCAACCCGGTAGCCCTGAGCTCAATCCCCATTAGGTACCTTTTCATTATTTTTCATTTTTGTCAAAACATAGTTGCACCCCCCCCCCCCACCTTATATTAGGTGCACCGGGTCTCAAATTTCCAATAAAAACCCAAAATACGGCCAAAATAGGGCACTAGAACACCAAATTGTGGAAATGACCCTTTTTTTTGCTCGTCAGAAATAAATTGGCAACCACGCCCACTGGACTGAAAAAGTGTGCCCCCCCCCCCCACCTTTTGGTGGATCCTGGATCTACCCCAGCAATTGTTAGTTTAGAGGCCGCTTGATTGTTTTTCTACAGTAAATTTAAAATACAGTATCTAATTAATTCATTGCATTTTATTGCAGTTTAACAAAGTGTATAGTCAGTGATTTTAAAGGTTCAAATCCGTAGCGGCGCCAGGAATTCCCCGACAGCAGGGCAAAGCCCCCGAGTCCCCCGACTAGTTAAATTTTGAGGTGGGCGTGTCCCCGGTTTCCAGTCTAACGAGCAAAAAAAAAAAGAAACCCTTATTTGCCGTATTTTGTGTGCTTTTTAGGTGTTGGGGCTTCATCTGTCTCCCGACGAAACCTTAATTTCCTTGACGGGGTCAAGCCAAAAATGGCCTTGCCCCTACAAAGCCCAAATTCGAGGCCTGCCTTTTGACTTGTAGAATTAGTGTATGTTTGATGTTATTCCTAGAAGTCTACTTCTACTACTACTCTTCTACTACTATTTAATTTTAAATTTTATTGTAGCCACCAATGACTTAATTTTAATTTTTTTATAGTAAAAATTATGACATACAATTAACTAGATTGATGAGGTAATTAGTATTTTATATAGACATTTAAGATTTTAATATGGTAGAATAGAAATAGTTATATCAAGTAATAATAATATATACAGTAGACATGCAGCTGACAGATTATTTACAAATTCTTAATTTCTAAGATTACCTACCTCATTATCTTCAGTTTGTTTTAAAATGCAAGATTTGTGGCTCAGGAAAAAACAATATTGATTTGTTTTTATATTTTTATATACCTAATTTATGAATATATCACCTTTTAGAATTTTAGCTAAGACCTAATAAAATAGTTACAAAACTCCAAGCAGTTGGCCAGGAATAATTTTTATGACAAGCAAACCAATTATCTTGTATTTTTTATAATATAGAAATAGAGACATTTTGAATGAAGCATGAAGGCAGCCGTACAACCACAAAAAGCTTATATTAGGAGACATTTTGCTTTTCCTCTGCTTGTGAAAATCCGATCAGGTTTGAACACCCTCTTCCCCAATTCCTGGGTACGCCCCTGATTAAGGAAAGGGCTTTTAAAAAAAGAAACCCATTTAACCCATTTAAAGTTGGTCGGTCAGGCTTGGGCAACAAATAATTTTTAAGTCTGCAATAGCTACAGCTGTACATAGCTTTGTATATTTGATTACAAAAAAATAAATGAAATGGTTATACTTTACTGCATTTTGTGATTGTGTTTAGTTACATTTTATAACTTTTCAAATATTTTAATTTGATTTAAATCCAACTTTAAATAGGACCATCTATAACAATAACTTCTAATTTTTTTCCCCTAAAATATATTTTGGTCCTACACACCGCCTGGGCCCCAGCGTCGCCTCGTCTGTTTTTCTACTCTGGCTACGGCCCTGATTTTAATTTTTGTCAAATACTGTATTACTCGGAAATTTAATGATCCAACAAGATCTGTTGTATACCTGCCAACTCTCACGCATTAAGCGCAAGTCTCACGCATAGGAGCCTGTTTTTGACGTCTCACGCATAAATCAATTTATCTCGCGCATTACCATAATTTTCACTCATAAACAGTTATTCCAATAGCTTGTCACACACATGGCACAACATAGAGTATAATCCGGAAAATGGGAGAAATGGGGGAGAATGTGGCCCAGATAGTGGAGGCAGCGTTTTTCTCACGCACTGGAGCCAAAAAAAGGCAGGTATACTATTGCTGCAGCATCACCCTGAACTACTATTAACAGTTATAACCAAATCTCATTAATGAGATAGGGAGTGGAGCTAATTTAGGTCATGGAATCAAATCCCGGGTGGTCAGGGTTTATGGAATCAAATCCTAGGTCGTCAGGGTTTAATGCAATCAAATCCCAGGTGGTCAGCGTTCATGGAATCAAATTCCGGGTGGTCAGGGTTCATGGAATCAAATCCCGGGTGGTCAGGGTGCATTGAACCAAATCCCGGGTCGTCAGGGTTTTAATGCAATCAAATCCCAGGTGGTCAGGGTTCATGGAATCAAATCCCGGGACGTCAGGGTTCATGGAATCAAATCCCAGGTGGTCAGGGTTCATGGAACCAAATTCCAGGTTGTCGGGGTGCATTGAACCAAATCCCGGGTGGTCATGGTTCATGGAATCAAATCTCGGGTGGTCAGGGTTCATGAAATCAAATCCTGGGTGGTCAGGGTTTATGGAATCAAATCCTAGGTCGTCAGGGTTTTAATGCAATCAAATCCCAGGTGGTCAGGGTTCATGGAATCAAATTCCGGGTGGTCAGGGTTCATGGAATTAAATCCCAAGTGGTCAGGGTTCATGGAATCAAATCCCAGATGGTCAGGGTTCATGGAATCAAATTCCGGGTGGTCAGGGTTCATGGAATCAAATCCCAAGTGGTCAGGGTTTATGGAATCAAATTGCGGGTGGTCAGGGTTCATGGAATCAAATCCCAGGTGATCAGGGTTCATGGAACCAAATCCCAGGTTGTCAGGGTGCATTGAACCAAATCCCGGGTGGTCATCATTCATGGAATCAAATCCCGGGTGGTCAGGGTTCATGGAATCAAATCCTAGGTCGTCAGGGTTTTAATGCCATCAAATCCCAGGTGGTCAGGGTTCATGGAATCAAATTCCGGGTGGTCAGGGTTCATGGAATTAAATCCCAGGTGGTCAGGGTTCATGAATCAAATTCCGGGTGGTCAGGGTTCATGGAATCAAATCCCAGGTGGTCAGGGTTCATGGAACCAAATCCTAGGTGGTCAGGGTTCATGGAACCAAATCCCAGGTTGTCAGGGTGCATTGAACCAAATCCCGGGTGGTCATCATTCATGGAACCAAATCCCTTGTGGTCATCATTCATGGAATCAAATCCCTTGTGGTCAGAGTTCATGGAATCAAATCCCGGTACGTCAGGGTTCATGGAATAAAATCCCGGTACGTCAGGGTTCATGGAATGAAATCGCCGGTGGTCAGGGTTCATGGAATCAAATCCCGGGTAGTCAGGGTTCATGGAACCAAATCCCGGGTGGTCAGGGTTCATGGAATCAAATCCCTGGTGTTCAATATTCATCAGTTTTTATACTTTGGAAGGGTGATAAACTAATAATTATTTTTATGGAGCCTAAAACTAAGGTTCTCCGATATATTTATTCATACACATCTTCATTTTACTTCACTCTGTATCAAAGATATATTTATATTTATGGCTAGATGTTGAATTTCCACAGAATACATAGCCAGAAAGTGCAGTTCCATGTAAGTGCCTACTATTCCGGAATCCAACCAATCAAATCGTGTTTCGTTCTAACGCTGTTGCTAAGTAAAAATTGTGCCCCCAATCTTCATAAAAGCTTCAAATTTATTAATAAATAGAAGTAAATTTAATCCAAATATAAAGACATTGACAACATAAAATATATGAGACATATGTAAATGAATTGTATGACAAAAGAATGTTAAAAATACAACAATTGTTATTATTACTGACTTCCATGTTTGTGACCAAGGCTGACGAAATCTAAATAGTAGGGGCCTACATGGGACTGAAATTCTACAATGTTAAGTTAACCATCTAGCCGTAATAATAAATCTATGCTCTGTATACAATATTGGTGCATTGAGCATTTGCAGAATTCTTACTCGTACTGTATACAGTCATTTCAATATTCTTTTTCACGCATGACACAATATAGAGCAAAATACAGTAAAACTGTCCCCAAAACAGTGATAATTTGGGCAGAAACGGCCCAAAAATGGTCAGATGACGTTTTTTTTTGCTTGTGAAATCGAAATGGGAGAGGATGTGGCCTAGGTAGCGGTCGCGTGGTTTGTCTCATGTACTGAAGCCAAAAAAAGTTGGCAGGTGTACTAATTGTGTAATTTATGGTAAGCCATATCATGACAAGGTGTCTGCTTTCTGTACGAGATGAAACACAAAACAAACACTGGAATTTTAGTACTTGATTAAGACCTACCAGGGTCCATTGTTTATTACTTCAACAAAATCCAGGTTACCATATACCAGGATTTAAAAGTATACATTCATAATATATTTATTGCCCATAATATTTTGATCAACAACTGTATAGTCGAGATGAAATGCCTATAAAATAAAATATTCAGCCCTCTTGTTGGGATTTCTCTAAAAACGTTAATCATATAAAAAATTATATTATATAGATTATATTCACAAATTGTCCTATATGAAATATTTATTTCTTTAGTTTTTCTATCTTTCACATGATGTACATTTATTATTTTATCAGCATTTCTTTTGGTATTACGCCTAAAGAAATTGTTCAGGCCCAAAAAAATTTTCTGTCAGGCTTCCCTCACGGATAATAGGCCTGTGTTTGGTGTAACCCTGGCATATCATACCTTTATAAAAACAATCTATGTAGTTTTATGATTTAATAATTAGTATTATTAGCCGAAAGGTACACTAATCAACTTCAAGTAAGAAAGTAAAATACATACTCCAAGCAAGGAGATACATGTCATCGTGACAGGATTCAATATTTCGACATAAATTATGTCATCAGCAGGAATTATTCCTGATGATGACATACTTTATGTCGAAATACTGAAATTTGTCACGATGGCGTGTATCTCATTGCTTGGAGTATGCATTATACTTTCTTACTTGAAGTTGCTTTAGTGGACCTTTAGGATTGGATCCTGTCAAGATGGCGTGTATCTCATTGCTTGGAGTATGCATTATACTTTCTTACTTGGAAGTTGCTTAGTGGACCTTTAGGATTGAATCCTGTCACGATGGCATGTATCTCATTGGTTAGAGTATGCATTATACTTTCTTACTTGAAGTTGCTTTAGTGGACCTTTAGGATTGAATCCTGTCACGATGGTGTGTATCTCATTGCTTGGAGTATGCATTATACTTTCATACTAGAAGTTGCTTTAGTGGACCTTTAGGATTGAATCCTGTCACGATGGCATGTATCTCATTGCTTGCAGTATGCATTATACTTTCTTACTTGAAGTTGCTTAGTGGACCTTTAAGATTGAATCCTGTCACGATGGCGTGTATCTCATTGCTTGGAGTATGTATTATACTTTCTTACTTGAAGTTGCTTGGTGGACCTTTAGGATTGAATCTTGTCACGATGGCGTGTATCTCATTGCTTGGAGTATGCATTATACTTTCTTACTAGAATTATTAGAGTACGTCATATTTTAAATATTGTAATTTTCTAATAATATACTGACATAAATAATTTTGAAAAAAAAAATAGAAGTATAATCTTTGTGTACAAGGTAAAATTAATTATTAGGTAGATTTTATCAAAATATGTAAACTTAATGTTACAGTTGATGTCATAATTTATTCATAAGTGAAAAGAGTTGAAAGGGACATTCCTTCCAAAATCCACACAAAAAATAAAAATTTTTTGGAAATTCATCTGTTTATTATTTCTAAAATAAGCATATTTAATTACCTGCATACATTTTTTTTTAAGTTTTATTCTCGAGTAGAAAATAAGCTAATACCGTAGTTACCAAACTATTTTAGACTATGCCTAAACAATTTTGTTGTTACCCTTTAAAAAAATAACACTCTCCAACTAGGTGGGTGTACCATGTTACATTACTAGGAAGATATACCGAGCAGCACAGTAGTGTTATTGGTACCTTAAGGTCATTAAGTTTTTGTTGTATGTCAGTTTTAATTAGTCTGAAGGTCTATTAATGACTGTATTTTCCTATGTCCTTTTAGGGCATTGCTGACAGCATATCATTGGCAGTCTCCCTTGAGAGGGGAGCTGACCTTGTGTTAATTGGTAAATTTATGATTTTTTTGTCATAATAGGATAATAATGTTAATGTTATGTGTGAATGGTAGTTTTTATAGGGGTAACTCTGTTAAATACCTAGATATACCTTTTCACTACCATTATCTACCATGTTAACCCTAGTTGGAAGGGTGTTATTTTTTTCAAAGGGTAATTCCCCATTGTTAAGTAAGCTATTGACGTGGATGATACCCAGGCTATTGTCTCCACTGTGGATGTTACCCAGGCTATTGTCTCCACTGTTGGTACTTTTTTTGCACACGGCACGCACGTCACACATGCACCTTGCCGATGATTAGTAGATTTAGACTGTTCACAGAAGCAAAGGAAATCCAAATTCATCAGTTTTATTTTTTAGGATCCAAGCAAAAATCAAATTCTATTCTTATATTGCATTTTTTAAATGTTTTGGAGTAATAAAATGACATAAATATGGTGGATCGGTAAATATATTTATACATTTTAATATTTTAATTTTGTTCCCAAAATTTAACTTTGGAAGGAATTGATGGGCCTTTAACTACAGTATGGTGATTTCAAGATTTAAGGAGATTTCAGAAGTATGTTAGTAACATTTTGCGCAAGTACAGTGCATGCCCATTTCGATTTGTTTACAAAAGGACCTACCGTCATGCATAAGCTAATGTTAATATATTCCATCAACTACATTATCATAAAGCAGTGGTGTGTCCTGAAATATTGTATTGTTATCAGTAAAAGTCTATTTAGGCTGCCAGTTAAGTCTAATATCTACTTCAGCCTTGCAAAATAGCAATTTTATAAATACTTCTACAGTAGATGACTGGAAATAACACTGTCCATGCTAAATGTTCATATTCATCAACACTGTCATCTTAGTGCTTTCTTTAAAATGAGGGAATATTCCTTTCTAAATATTGTGAAGAGTGATGAGCCTCAGGATCTCGGCCCATGACAACAACATAGTCAAACTTGACCAAAGTCGACTTTTGCCAAAGTCAAATAATTTATTAACTAAAATTTATTTCCCATGCCAAATTGATAGGTTTCAATTAATTAACAAAATTAGTCAAATTATTTTTGATGCCAATTTGTACGAAACGTGGGCTGCAAGTTTCACTATATAGTACAACAATACTTATTAGTCTATCTGTTCACCTGATTTACTTGCTTTTAAGAAAAATTTAAAATACCATCAAGTTCAGAAATTTTACTGATGTCATAATTGCATCACCAGCGCCTTTGAACCTTTTTGAATCGCTGCTATATAAATGTCTCTTATAATATTATTATTAATAATAATTTCTGGTAATTTTATCCAATATATTATATATTAATGTATGCACTTAAAAGATAAACAAAAATTGTTTACGCACTTACCAGTTTCAGAAATTCACAAATTGAATTTCACTCATATGACACTTTGACCCCTGAACTATGTATCAGAATTTAAATTTGGCCAATGCTAAAAGCTTAATTTGCATTGATACACAAACAACCCATATCAAAATCATGTGCTACAAAGTGCAGGTAAATCCCTCATATCATCAAAATTAACAGTTTACAGTACATGTATACTTGTTACCATAAGATATATGTACATTACATAACAAATGGAAGAAAAAAATCAAGTTATTGCATTATACAGTTGGAAGACAATAGTTATTGTCTTTTTATTCCATATATATTTCTAAAATGAAAATTATATGATTTGAGACAAGATACACATACAGGCATGAAATAAAATACATGACACCACAAAAGAAGTTGCATGGTTGGAGAATTAAAAATGCAGTATTTAGTATCCAGTACAGTTGTACTTTAAACGACATCCCTAAGTTAAGTAGATCTCAAGATATGAGCATTTATTTCATATGGATTTGGAAAAAAGTGATTAAAAAATAGTCTAGGAATAAACAAGACTTCAGTCTCATGAAATCTGCATTAAAGATGTTTCCTGCTAGAATCCTAAACCTAAAAGTACTGAAAATTTAAAAAAATCCTCAAAAAGATGCCTGAAAGTGGACTCACAAAAAATGCAACTCATTAAGTGGTGAAGGCTTACATTTAAATGTGACGTTTCACCACAAATTGAGTCGCATCTTAAGTGAGATACAATTGAAGTACTTAACAAAATATATTTTAAAATAATTTTGAGTACTGTGATAATTATATTTCAATACAATATACTTTTGAAATGAGTTCATTTAGGAACCATGTCTTTTATGCAGGCTTTCTAAGATTTGAAGTCTTAATTGTTTATTCTTATTTTACTTTGTGCATTTTCCAAACCATGTTTTTATATAGACTAACTTAAAATGCTCCTATCTTTGGATCTACTTTTACCATATCATACTACAAGTATCGTCAATGAACACCTGATGGCAAAAAAAACCAGAGTTGTTGACAGCTACAGATGACAAGAGCCGCAGAAAAATTTAAGACCAATCAAAGAGAACGTAGCCCTCGTACAAGTGTACCTTATGTGGTACAGACTGTCATTTTCATAACCACAACTGCTGCTCCTCAACAACAAGCTGACGTAAATGCATGGGTCAAATCTGACAGACCGATGCCTACAACTATTACAGCTTACCATGTGCTTTATTAAAATATACACTACATTTTTTAATTTCCAATGAAATGGGTAGACCTCACAAATCACCGACCTTACTTGGCTTAATATATAATTTGCATATTTCTTAGTTACATCTTAAAATGTCAAGATTATTGCTGATTTGGTGTAATATATAGGTAATTTTTTCCTCATGCAGTACATCAAACTAAAAAAAATAGGTAATATATAATATAAATCTCTGTTAATATTATTATTACATACTGATAAACAATTTTAATAATATAATTTTAATAATCAAAATAGTATACTTTACATTATATAGATCTTGATATTTTTTAACTGATTTTAACATTGGTTGTTTAAAAAAAATACCTTGAAACCAATTTTAATAAGAATTTATAAGGTTTTTTAAAATTTACATGTGGAAAAATCTATTCCAATAGATTGGAACATCAAGCTGTTATTTAGCATCTAGCAGACATCAACATACAAGGCAGTCATATTAAACACAGGGTCACAGGAAGAAACTTGTAATCTATGGTAGGATTTAAACTTTTAATACTAAGCTCTGGTACCCTGTATTACCCTGTGTTGGTTTGACCCTTAAAGTCATTTAGCATCTTACTGCTGGTACAATTAAATTATACCTTACTGGAAAATTTATATTGATAAATGTCAATTGGAATAATTCTTAAATTAGATTTAACTACTAATAGAATAAGTCTCCTAAAATTGATCATCCTTTGTATGCCAATTGGATGTTCAAGTTGTTTTTTTTGTTTGGAAAGATTCAGGTTTTACATAGAACATCAACTGTAAAGTATAATACATAACATTGTATGCTCCATGCACGTTTCATGACCCAATGAAGTAGAATTATTTTCGGATACTGCTTAAAGAAATGAATTCAATTAGAGACAGTATATATGGCTTGAATTAAAACCACAATATTATAAAGTACTATTATTTTTAAATCAATTTCGGCAAGACTATTAAATTTAGCACACTTTTAGAGTATGTGATATCAGGTAATTTGCATAAAATGACAGTTTTATGAAATATATTAAAAATTCATTACTATATATTTCTTACAAATGTAAAAATTATTCTTACTCTATTCAGACAATAATTATGTTTTTTTTATAAATGTATATTTTTACAAATATCATAAATCATATAATTTACAGTAATATGTATTGTTAATGTTTACACTTCATCACATGTGGAAGATACCTTGTGGTCTAAAATCAATTTCACATTGTCTGCATCCCTTTAAAACTTCTTCAGGACAAACCTACATATGGAGAAATAGAACATATAATTTTAAGAATATTCTTACAATGGTTGCACCACCGTTTTCTTTTAGCAGTTTATTTATTAAGCTATATTTATTATTATTTATTTATTTATTAATTTAATACAAATCTTCGCATACTTAACATGGGCAAGAAATGCAATGTGCATGTGAGATTTAATAGGATACAACAACAGAAACAATCTTTGAATTGAATACCGTTAATTATTATTCAATTGTATTATATGGTATTCAATTGCGCACAGTTCAATATTAGCTGCTGACATCACTTTGCCAAGCAAGAGAATTGATTTTATACTGTAAATGGCGAACGCTCAAGACCTAGCTAGGCCTGCCACCTGTTAAAATTTGGCATTTCGCACAATTGACTACCTATTGGTGATTATAAAGAATTACTAAGTAATATAGAAATCTACAAGAGCTGCTGCTAATGTTTTTCGCGAATCTATACGAGAGAAGGACATGGATTTTAATTTTAAAAACGTAGGCTAGGTAGGCCTAGGATGGGCTTTGGTCATCGGTGGCAGGACTAGGCTAAGCCCTGACAAATCGGTACTTACAAGTAAGCTTTAGTGAATAATAATCATAATATTGAATGCCTATTTTCGGAAGATACCGACAAGTATTGTACTCGCTGTGGCAAAATATGGAACATCTTTGACTTGTTCAATATTTTGCCACAGCTCGAACAATATTTTTCGGTATCCCCATCAAATGCCATCAATATTATATAATTGTCACAATTGATCAATACATTACAGCAATTATCAACTAATTGTACGTAGAAAATTGGATATATTTTTTAATGCACTTATGAAGTTAAAAAAAGGTGTGAGTGTGATGTATCCATTTCTTATTGTATTATGTAAAGCTGCGAAACCTTCATGTATGAATTTTGATATTTGAAAAATGTTGGCACCTTGATTTAATGCTTGGGCCACACTGGGTTTGTAAATCTAATAACTATATATAATAAAAGCAATAAAACAATGTACTTGATAATAAAAACTGTAATGCTGACGGCAGTGGTATGGTGCAGCATTTTGGAGATGTGTTAAAAGTTCAGAGTTAAAGACCTTGGACCTCAACACAATAACCTTGCACCTAGAATGACTGCAACTGACAGGGGGTGAAGAACGTGTTTGATGAAAAGAACTAAGTAGTTCAAAAGCTCTTTGTAACCTGAGGAAATGATTGAGATGATGATGAGGATGATGATGACGATGGCGGTGACGTCGATGATGCTTGTGATGATGATGATGATGTTGGTGATGATGACAACAATGCCGGTGACGTTGATGATGATTGTGATGTTGATTTTGATGACAGTGGGGTGATGATGATGAGATAAGCTTAAAGATGATTTTGGAAGATGTCTGATAACATGTTTTTACTTAGTAAATCACAATGCAGCAAAATTAAAACAAATTAAGATGACAAAAAAATCCAAATGACAGATAATAGGCAGTGACGACATGCTGATGACAACAACAATATAATTGTGATGGTGATGGAAGTAAAATTAGTTACATTAAAAGTGAAATGGTTCAGATGTATAATCATATAAATAAACTTACTTTATAAGCCAAAGGGTGAGTCATCAAACAGAGCAAGTCCATCCGACGTCGTCAATCCCGTCTTCTTAGGAGCAGCATCTAAAATAGGATTCTTTCCATTGTTAACAGAATTTTGAGATTTTGGACGTGATGGTAACGGAGGTGGTAGAGTAGATTGAGATAATTGTATACTAGATGACATGGATGAAGCACGAGATGATTTAATGGATGAACTGGTGGTGAACGGATCATCTGCAAACGGATCCTCGTGAATTGGCAATGTAGCGGCTTTGGCTTTAAGAGTTGATATGGACGATGTCGACTTTGAAGCAGTCATTCGTGCATGTACTCGTTCATTTGTCGGTAAAGACGTCGATAACATGTCAGTGCCGTTTGGAAGTGGTGGCTTATGTACGAACTCAGTATTGTAGCTGCTAGATGAGGGCGAATGATTAGATATGCAATGAGATGGTATCGGCCATGCTGCGGTACTGCTGTTGTTAGAATGAAGGTTAAATGGATCAAATATTTCTTGATCTGATAAATTTGAAGCAGAGTCTATATTACTTGCAGAATTTGATGTTTCTTCTCTGTTTTTACTCTCAAATTGTTTTTCTAATGAGTCACTTGTCCAGTTACAAGGTAATGAAAATTGTTTCTTTGAAAACAAGTCCGTCGTAGGTAATGAATTGCTTTTATTTTCAACACTATTAGAGTTCAGATTTTCAAAACTATTTGGCCGATCCGGCCTGGGTGGAATTGCTACAGATGCTGTACTTGATGATAAGTTTCGGGGCCTTGGGGGTGGCAGGGGTGGGGGATCATCTAAATCCTCAAATGCATTAAAACTAGGGGGTAGAGTGGGTGGAGGAACCTGAGGTGGAGGTAAATTAAAATCATCAGTTACATCATTCTGTTCATGTGAATCTAATGATGGTGAGTCTGTTACTAAATTACCGTCAGATGTTGGTATGGCTGGTGGCGGCCTGTCTGGCATTCCTGCAGGCTTAATATCTGGCATAGCGACCTCTCCAGGCTTTGCCATCTGGAAGTTTGCGAACATGTCCTTTCCTGATTTTGATGAGGAGCTGGTTATTGGATTGAGGTCACCAAATGGGTCTGGTTTTGATGTTGTATCTGTTGGTTTTGGTACTGCTGTGGGGGCTAGAGGTTGACCAATGGCCCCTTGTGAACTATTTGCAGATGGTGGTCCCCCAAACATGAAGGGGTCACCAAATGGATCTGCAGGTTTCTGCATGGCAGGGGCTTGCTGCGACGGATTTGAAAAATTTGTTTGGAAGACATTACTGGTGGGCGCTCCAAAAGTAGCAGCACCAAAGGCATTGGTTGTTGGAGCACCACCAAATGCATTAGTTGCTGGGGCACCAAATGGACTTGGAGCAGCAAATGCATTCGTAGGAGCCCCAAATGCGGTATTAAAATTACTTCCAAAGGGATTGGCAGAGCTTGAGGGGGCTGTTGTAGTTTGTTGTGGATTGAATGTGTCAGAAAATTCTGCAAAGAGGTTAGCCGAACTGCTTTCTGATGTGCTCTGTGAAAAGAAGTAAAACAAACATTAAGTTAAATTTAATAATATAAGATTAAAGCATCGTAATTAATGTAGTGCTATTTGAAGTCCTCCTCTAGCATTTTAAATCCGTTTTTATCCGATTTTAGTCTTTTCCAATTCATAGCTTTCAAGTATGTGACATTTATTGCAGTATTGTCATCTCTCTGCTGTCTTTCTTGTCATCTTCATTCCTTTTGCATATTTCTTGGTTGCAAACTTATCATGTGATTCACAATGTTTTCTACTATCCAACTTTCCCAAAACCAAGCCTTCAAAAAAAGCAAACTAAATGTAAATCGATTCCTATATCCACATGGCCTGCGGGTTAGTCCAGAATGTAGCTATAATGTTGAGAATCTGCATCATTTCTTACATTTTTGCACACTTTATATTAAATATAATGTAATTGTATTTATATAGCGCTTAATAAGAACAAGAGAATGTCTCAAGGCGTTGTGAAGAAGAGATCAAAAAGAATCAAATAGATGAGTCTTCAAACTAGTCTTAAAATTGCTGACAGAAGAAGATTGACGAATGGAATCATGCAATGTGTTCCAAAGTTTTGGAGCTGCAGCAGCAAATGCTTTATCACCATATGTTTTAAGACAACTGGGAAGGGTGTGCAAAACTGACGAATTGGTTGTTGATCTTAGATATCGTTTGCAAAATGTAGACCTACGCTGTATCAAATCAGAGATGTAATGTGATTGGTTATTTAGTTATTTTATTTACACAAAGAAATGAATTGTTTTCAAATGTCGACACACTTGTTAAAAAAATTATCAGCCAAAGACTTTACTTTAACTTTTAATTCTAACTTATTTATGTCAAATATTTATTTTTGGATCAGATCTTCTTACTATTAATGAAAATATATCTTTATATATGTTCAGAATTTCCTTTGTGAATCTGGAAGATTTGATTGATGTATATTATTTAACCCATATCCTGATATAATTGTTATAATTTAATGTAGGCCTTTTGTTAAAATAAGAATGCAATGTTGTCATCAGAGGCTCCTCCCAAGGTAACACATTGGGAGTGGCTTCTGTGTAAAATATTGAAAAAACGGACTCCCTTGTAATTGAATGCTACAAAAAACTGACAAAATTAATGTTAATTAATTAATGTCCAAAGTTGGTTTTGGGAGCTTTCAAAGCAGATGAAGTATTGCACCCCATTGGCACTATCAAGGTTACAAGAAGTGTTTTTGTTTAGTATACTACTTACAGTGGGTGCAACAAAAGGATCACCAAAAGCTGTTGAAAAGTCTGTTGCTGGTTTCTGTGTTGGTGCCGGTTCCGGTGAATTGAATGGATCTGTACTCCATGAATTGGACATCTGGAATGGATTTGGTGATTTACTCTTGGTCGAGTCAGGAGTCTTGTTCTGGGTGGTGCTGCCCTCTAGGACAGGGTCAAAAGAAAACTGATCCATGTCACTTATACCCTGCCAAAAATAAAAATACATGTAATGGTAATTCCAAACTAGCATCTTTCTAAATTGTGCAAAAACCACTAATCTAAGGGGCTGGGGGGAGGGGGGTAAAGCCTCCTGGCGGGGGACCCTTTTCCTATCGGAGAGAAATTTATGATTTCGTTGGGGCGTAGCAGGTCCAGTCGAGGCCTCAAATGTACAAAACGGCCGAAAAACGCATGCTAAATATGGCAAATAAGGTTTTATTTTTATTTTTTGATTGTCAAACTGAAGGCAGGGAACACGCCCAACTCACACTTGGCCTAATCTTCGGGGCCAGCGGGTGTTGCCCTCCCTGTCGGGGAATTGCCCTGCCGTAGGGGAATTCCTGGCGCCGCTATAGAGCACCCTCATGCATTAATTTATTTGCTTTGAAACTTGTTTAATATATTTTCTTCTAAAATATAGTTCTGTTGTCAACCGAGAGTCAAATGTAGAAAGAATTTGAGGCCCTTTCAGATTATAAACAACTAAACAAATTACATTGTTTATAGATGGAAAGGGTTGAACCATCAAATACCCTCAGTGCTTTTTTATTGCTTGGAATTTGTTTGGAATCTTTAGTCAATTTTAAAACTTGTTAACCAACTACTGACCATTATCCAGTTACGACGTTACAGAGATGCTTATTTTGTTAAGTTAAAGTACTAATTTGCCCAAAGAATTCATACAAATTTAATTTCAGAATGCAAGAAAAAAAGATGATTAGATTCAATGTATGCACAAAAAAAATCATTCACAAGACTTTGCTCTATACATATTATTGGCAACATTCTATATAGACTGATCTGAATATCTGCTATTCAGTAGGCCAATGTTTACTTACATAATCGATATTGTGCTTCTTCTTTAAATTGTTTAACATGTTGGACTTTATCCTTATTGTGAAAAAAGACTACCTACACTTTGTAATAGAAATGTTGATGCAATAAACTTCTTAACTCCTGTCATAGAGTTATTCTAATTGGAATTCACTGCCATTACATGTTCGAAATGGTACTTTTCAGTTCATTTCAACATTATTTCAGACTCATGGTCCATATCAATAATATATACAACATGAAAAAAAACATATATAATTATCTATTTTATATGTTACTCTTCTCTCTATTTGTTTTGCTGATGTGTGCTTGGTGGATTGCAGACATTTACTGGACAGGAACTTGTTCTTTTTTGGTATGTACGCCTCCCCACTCACCAGAAATCTAAATAATTTCAGATATTACCATCTTATATTTTTATTTTTTTAAAAGTTTATTCATGATTAATTTTAATGCTTTTTACTGTACTTTTTATATATTAAACTGGAGGAAATAAATATACTAAATAAATAATAATTACCAGCTGCAATGTCTTTACTTCTGCTGCCAGATCCAAGAGGTTGTCACCTCTTGATTGTTGTGAACTCTGTGATTTGTTTGGTACAGCATACAGCGGACTGGCATCTTCTTGTGACTTTGCAGTTGCTGGAGCTTCGGATGGTGTGACACTGTTGTCTTGAGTAGCAGCCTGTTCTTGGCCGATTGGAACCTGTAAATAGATAAGATACAAACTAATAATAACAATCATAATAATAATTATGAACATCATCATTAGTATCCATTTAGCAGATGCTCATTGCACTGTGGAGTAGATGTTACATATTCCTATGACTTTCTACTCCCCTAAGGGTCATGTCATATCATGCAGCAGTACTTGCGCTATTTCAGTCGTCCATAACAGTGGTCATGCATGAACCAGTACACACTGGGGTAGCACCCTACTTGTCTCGAAAGATGTACTGGGTTCTTTATAGTGCACCTGAGCTGTATGTTTACACTGAGCCAATGGTTTATAGTTCTTATCCAAGAAGACTTTTTCCACCACCAGAACCATGGTGCGAGTGGACCTCGACCCTGTGCTATTGATTTTGCTATGGTTCACGATTCACCTGCCTTAACCACTCGGCCCTACAACTCGCTCCGAAATAACAACAATATCGAGGATTTAGAAATTGCCTAATGTCATGACAGAGCTGTGTACTTGATGTTGCATGTACAATGATATTCTTCATTCTGACAGTCACATGTATTTGAAGCTAAGATTCTCCTTCATCAGTCTATGATGCAACTTTGTGAGCTAGTACACTGGGGAACTGTTTTCTCTCTTCTGACATAGGGATGCTGGAAGATGAAAACCGAAGCCCCTTTTAAGGTCTTATAACAGATATGGTCAGTTAGAACAAAACAAGTGACTAACCTCATACAATTGATCATCATAACTTGGTTTCAGATGCAAGACAGTCTGTTGCTGTTGCTGATTTTGTTGCTGTTCCTCCATTTGTTTTGTCTTCAGTTCCAACACAACTTGAAATAAGTCTTTCAAAGCCAACACCACGTTTTCAGCCTGATGGAATGAAACAAAGAAAAGATTATAATGATACATTTCATAAATCTTTTACACAGTTGAACCTCTTTTAAGCAACCATCCTCTGATCTAGAAAAATGGTAGCTTACAGAAATTTCTGCCAATATAGGTTTTTTAAAAAAAATAGTTAATGACTTTTTATTGAAAATGTAAACAATGAGATTAATGGGTTCCATGCTTCAAATGAGAAACTATTAATATTTCTGTGAATTAACCAAGCAATTTTAAGTTTGTAAAAAGAAAATAAAACAATCTTGTGACCAAAATTTTATGTGTTCACAAAGAAATTAGTATATGGTTGCTTACAAAAGGTAAATTATCATTTGAAAAATTTTAATTTTACCAACATCTGACGGTAATTTAGTAACAGACTCACAATCATTAGATTCACATGAACAGAATGATGTAACTGATGATTTTAATTTACCTCCACCTCAGGTTCCTCCACCCACTCTACCCCCTAGTTTTAATGCAAACATGGTTGCGATCACCAACGGTAAAGAACCCAGTATATTTTTCAAAACAAGTAGGGGATACATCAATGTACTGGTCCACACACAAATCCTATTTTGGACAGATGAAAGAACACAATTATTCAATATGCCATATTTAATATTTATGTAATATTGAATGCAATATTATTCAAGCTGTGGCAAAATACTGTACGAGTCGAAGACGAGTTCAATATTTTGCCACAGTGAGTACAATATTTGTCGGTATTACCCGAAAATAGGCTTTCAATATTATAATTATTATTCAAAATAGCTTACTTGTAAGTATCGATTTATCAGGGCTTAGCCTAGCCTAGTTCTAGGGCCTAGGCCTGCCGCACCGGCGACCAAGTCCTAGCTACTAGCAAGCATATGTCTTCAAAATTAAAATCCATGTCCATCTTTCGTGAAAAACATTAACAACAACTCTTGTAGATTTCTTTATTAAATAGTAATTTTTTATAATCAACAATAGGTAGTCAATTGTGCAGAACACAGAGTTTCAACAGGTAGTTAAGCCTAGTTGGCTCTTGTTGCGAGTTCACCACTTAAAGTAAAAACGATTCACTTGGCCGAGTGACGTCATCGGCTAATATCCCACTAGGCACAGGTGGATACTACATATTATTCAACTTGTCAAAACGGCAGAATTGAATATGTTGTATTGAACTGCATGCGAGTAATATCCAACCCATCAAGCCACTATCACCTGATTTCGCCACACATATGACGATTATTTATTCGAGAAACCGGATTCGCCACGTAAATGACAATTACTTATTCGAGAAACTGGATGTACATCACTGCAGGACAACATTTCAACCCACAAATGGCGAAACGCACAACTACTACTACCACCCATTATAAAGCCGCCATCTTGCACAATTTACAATGGTGGATTATGAAAAATTATAAATTAGGCATAGTAGCCATAATACATACTTGAAGCCACAGGAATCGCTTTTAAAGATTTTAACAAATTTCTGTAATAGGAGGACATGTCCTTTATAGAACGTAGGCCTAGCTCTAGTGTCTAGGCATGAAAAATCTGTACTTACAAGCCAACTATATGAATGCTAATTATAATATTGAATGCCTATTTTCAGGCGATACTCTCTTTGGCAATATATTGAACTCGTCTTCAACTCATTCAATATTTTGCCGTGGTTCGTACAATTTTTTTGGTATCCCCTCAAAAGGCATTCAATTTTCAATTTTACATAAGTACTTCCAACATGACATGATCTGCTTGAGTAGAAATTTAAAAAAAACTCAATTAACTGTAACATCTAGTCCACAGTAACTTGAGACTTCTGTAAGAGAAGGGGGGGGGGTTATACAAATCTATCTACTCAATCCACAGTTCCTACAATATCATTCTGTATCTCCCACAAAGGCATTCAATATTACATAAGCACTTGCTACATGACATGACTTGCTTGTGTAGAAAGTTAGAATAGTCTCAATAAAACATCTAGTCAAAAGTGCCTTGAGACGTCTGTAAGGGGGGGGGGGGAGATATAAAAATCTATCTACATTAAATTAAAGAAGGACCTTATGAAGGTGGTGATACTTACAGCTTTCTCTGTCTTAATTCCAAAGAACTGATGGTTGTTGGCTTCTCCATATATGTATCCAAATGCTCTGTTATCAGATGGATCTCTTGAGATGAATGAAATCTTATGAACCTCATGATGGTGATTTATGCTCTAAAATAAAAACAATTAATTCAATTCAAAGATTTTTATTCATCCCACATGGGGCAATTACAAAAACAGGACTGAATAAAAACAACAGAGCTAACAAAAATTTGCAAAGTTATACATTAAAACCATTGAATCTCAGAGCAACCTATTGGTAAAGAGAGAAATAACTTTTAAAAGCAAATAATAATCAGCTGGCACAGAGGGGGTGTTTCGGACTTCCAATCACAAGGTCGGTGGTTCGAGGCCCCCTCTGGTAAGCTGTTTGTGTTCCTAGGAAAGACACGTTATCCACGTTGCCTCTCTTCACCCAGGAGTATAAATGGGTACCTGGGAGGTCAAATGCCATATGCGCCGATGACAGCTGCAACATTGTGGAATGTATTGTATTCCATAGGTGTTTGTTCCAATGACTGGGGGTAATAATTGTGAAGTGCTTAGAGGCCTTGGCAATAAGCGCTATATAAATGCCACATATTATTATTATTATTATTATTATTATTATTATTATAATCTATAAAGCTTACAGAAAGTAAAAGGATTAGACAAAATCTGAGCTACCAAGCTTGCGAGAACTTATTAAGAATTTGGGTGGATAGACAGATGGAAGTCACTCGATTTGGGTGATACGTCAAAGCCTACACTTTTTTTACACATTTATTATTGAAAATGACTTCACTGGGGATTTGAAAGTCTTTTGGTTGCAATGAGCCTGCTGTTACACGACCTGTCACATTGTGTTGCATAACAATAAAACTTCATATTACAATATTCAGTATTCATAATACAGTCAACCTTCTCATTTACAAACCTTCTATTTTACAAACACTATTCTGTCAATGACTTCAGTAAAATAATGGCCAATGATGTAAATACTTGATATTTTATCTTTGATATTTTTTTGTTTTTCATATTTTATTCCTCCTAGTTCATTTAAACAACTTTGTTTAACAACCAAGAGCACAAAATAAACACAAATACGTGTTTTGAAGGCCTTACTTTACCAGTTTTCATGAACCTTCTCATTTACAAACTTTCTCATTTACAAACACCTTCCAGCCCAAGGGGTGTGTAAATGAGAAGGTCGACTGTACCTATTTGCCATCTGTTGTTGAAAATTATACTACATAAAAATTAAATAGTATGGTAGCATTTTATCATGTTTGTTGTAAGGCACTGCATTTCCCTGTAGATCATAAGTCCCCAAAACGGCATTTTGAAACAGCATTAATTTTGAAAAATGACGATTTTCACAATGATCAACAGGAAAAGGTTGTTTCGATGCTAACCCGACATTAAAAAAGTTAATGATTTTAATTGTTAGAGTTTAAATGAGTTCAACTTTAATGATTTTTTAATGGCCGTGGGGTGCTTGTGAGGCAACATTGCCCGCAGCAAGAATTTACATGTTTCGGGTCTAAAAAATAAATCACACATTAAAACAAATATTTGTGAGGTCTCACCACAAAATGAGTTGCATTATAGGTGAGATCAAATCACCAAAAGCGGTCTGAAATCAAATTTTTAAGAAATTTAGTATGAATCAATTATGAGTACTATGGTACTTATATTTCATTATAATGTACTTTTTAGGTCAGCTCTCATGCAGGAAAGTGTACTTCATTCAGATTATCTTAGATTTTTAGTCTTTTAATTGTTTATTTTTAGATTTTTTTATTTGAGATTTTTTCAAAACTGTAATTCCATACATGAACATTTCAAATGATCATATCTTGCGATCTACTTATCCAATGAATGTCATTTGAATTGTAGATTGTAGCTTATAATGTGGTCTATCAGAGTGTACCAATAAGTGGTCTATCAGAGGGTACCAATAATGTGGTCTATCAGAGGGTACCAATAAGTCAATTTTTGGATTTTCCTGCCATGAGACTCATTTTGTGGTGAGACCTCACATTTTTCGGAAGTTGCAAGTTGATTTAGAACATAACATATACAATTAACTATACAAAGTATAAGTCAGAATATTATTCAAATTTGTTTTAGGGTGACTTAATTTGTTGTAAAGGCATGTGAATTTCAATGCAGACAGAGTTGTAAATATCGCAAATTTAGTGGTCGAGCGGGATTTGAATATTATGGCTTATCTTTAATTTGTTTACAATGATTCAAACTGCTGTTTCAGACTGGAGTATTTGAAATGAACAACAGTAGAACAGGCTTTCTTACTCTACTATGGTATTAGAAAAAAGATCCCAAAATATGCCACAAATTTATATAATCCAATGGGAAGATGAGTCTTTAACAATTATGGTCACCACAGTGTAAATGTGACAAATTTAAGTCTGCCAGATTTTAATTTTACTGATACTGATAGTAAACCCAGATGGAGTAATTATTGACAGTACATTGCTAGAGGAAGTGGAAAATTTCTCATATCTGGGAGTACGAATTCAGAGAGACGGAGATAATAAGGAAATCAAAAGCAGAATTGAATACAGATCAGGATTATATAGAGCAGCAAGTGGCAATATTTGTGCACAAAAAACACAAGACAACAGTTGAAGTCACTTCATAGTTCCTGTCATGACATCCATGCTCAAATAAGATGCTGGTCTACTGTGTGAAAGGAGATCCACAAAAAATGTTTTAATTTGCCGTAAGTCACAAATGGTGACAGAAGGAGAGAAACTTACTCCTGTTTTCTCATCCATTATCTTCAATCCTTCTATTGAGATGCTAATTACTATACGCTGTTTATGTTCACCAGATGCCTTTACCATTGCCTAAAATAGTAAAATAGAACATTTAAAGAGCCCATATGCTATATTAAATAAACAACTATAATACAGGGATGTGAACAGGAAGAGGTTTTCAGCTGACAGCACAATGTGGGTTGCCATTGTCTGTCTGCCTCGCCCACCAACCAAAGATCGCACCAAGCATCGTTGGACAATTCCATCATTGTGTACTCAACTCTCTTCAACAAGCGCACAAAAGGGAACGCTCGCCTCCGTTTGAGAATCGTTATTAATTTATTTTAGAAAATGAGAATTTTATTAAAATAATAAAAACTAGGCCTATAGTAATCCACAGAAATTATGCGTGCATGAGTTATGAACTAATGATTTTTCAAGGGCCTTAGACCTACTTCACCATAACCCCACTAGGCCTAGATCAGGCCTATGCCTACTATCCTAATTCGGTGTATGCCCATACCCCTAGATATTATTTTTTGTGGGATTGGAAATGATTAATCATGTTCCTTGAAAAGTCTTCAACAATGTTAAAAACAATTTTATAATCTAAAGTTTAATTTAAAGACATCTAAAGACCGGTTATAAAAAAGTGATTTCATTCGGCCTGATGTGGAGTTAAAATGATGATGTAGAAAAATCTTTCATGGTCTAACAAACTGCCCTTTACCCCAACTTTACCTTTAGTTTACCCATAGCTTCTTGGCACATCCTATCTCCTCTTGCCTCATCAACTTTATCAATTCCGATCATCTTAGCCTTGAAATCTATTCCCATACCTTGGAAGCGCTCCGGACCCTCCTTCTTCACCTTCTGTGCCATAGCAACCTCTGCTGGGCTAGATGTCACTTGAAAAACTCAGGCTAAAAATATAACAAAGTATAGAATTGTTACTTCAGATACAAACCACAGGGGCACTATAGTGTGGTGGTTAATACCCTTGCCTTCCAATCCCAAGGTTCTGGGTCTGAGCTTGGCCACTCCAAGTTCTTCTCACAATTTAACAGCACCACTCCCAAGCCTTATAATGAGACATGCTTTAAAAGCACTGATGTAGTTCATATCGTGAAAGTAAAAAAAAAATCTGTTGGATGTGAAAAAATTAAATCACAATTGAGAAGATTGAGTTTTTGTCTGAAGTCCTAGGCAGAAACAGTATAGTCAAAATGATCAATGCCTACAATGATTTCAAGTTCATAGATATCTCAGAGTTTTTTTTACAGTATACACTCTATCGATACTAACTCTGTCAGATTTGTTCTCGTCTGTAAAAATAAAAACTGCTATGACACCATTATGCTTTAGTTTCAATTGTGTAACTGCATGCCTTTAACCATAAAAAAATTCATAATACTTCATTCAGGAAAATTACTTCCTTAAACATGCTTTATGATATTGAATAAATTAATATGTAAAATTTCCAATATCATATTAAAAAAAATGTGAATGAAAATGCATAACTTCATTACCAATAAACCTAATGTAGAGAATTAAAAAAGTAAAAATTAAAATTATATTATTGTTAAAGGAGAAACCTTTTCATACCTCATTTCATGATAATTTTTTGGGAACAATCAGCTAAAATGAGGGCAGAAAAAATAAAAATAAAATTGTATTTTTAATTAGCAAGTCGTTATCTACAAAGCAGAGAATAGAATAAAAATAAGATTTAAATGTATTGTATTTGATAAAAAATTTAAAAATATCGATGTTCATGAATAAAAAATAATGATTTTTATGTTTATTCAAAATTTTGGGTTTTGGACAAAGGGTTTTGCTAACAGGCCAAGAACAAACATTTCATTTGATTTCAAATGCTAAATTTCTGTTTCAGAGGGTTCGCGAAACGAGGTATAGAAAAGCCTCGCCGAATCAAGTTTAAGCGAAATTCTTTAATATATTCCGTCCAACCTATTATTGTATTGCTTGCTTGCTTGCCACATCATGGACATGCACAAGTACAAAACAATACATTCTTATTATCATTGAATTGAGTCTGTCTGTTATATCAATATCAGGGGCGGATCCAGGATCCACCGAAAGGGGGGGCCAACTTTCATGTCAACGTAGATTCGGGTGGGCGTGGTTGCCCGTTTTATTCAAAATTGTGCTAAAAATGTATTTTTTTTGTTTCAAAGGGGGGGGGGGGCAGGGTCCGTTGGGCCCCCCCTTGGATCCGCGCCTGCAATATTATATAATATTGAACTGCGCATGAGTAATATGCAAACGCCAAACTAGGCTTAAGCTGTGGCAAAATATTGAACTCATCTTTGACTCATTCAATATTCTGCCACAGCTTGAACAATATTTTTCAGTATCTCCTGCAAAGGCATTATATAATTATTTGACTGTCATGCTGACACAAATATATGCCCATCCTCATGTATAAGCCCACTTCCAACTTTTGAGTCATTTTTTCATGAAACCGACTAACCGATTTGAAGATCTAAGTGCCAGTACTAAATACAATATAACAATCTTAGGAAAACTCTTTGAAGTTCTAAGTAAGCATCTGAAAACTCAAAAACACTGTAAATGAGACGATTTTAGTCCCTTGGTATAAGCCCCATCCCAAATTTGGTACAATTTCATGTTCTATACAGGTGGGTTTATACCAGAGTCAGAACTATAATTAATAAACAAACAAAAAAATTGAAAACAACTCATAATCAATTATTTAATGTTTTCTTCACAATCGCCTAGTATTATGTGAAATTATCAACATATGGTATCCAGACAAGGCCTTTCATTGTTAAGTACATGTCCTGGTGGATATTATGGCTTTAACACTTGATAATACTTCGTCTTTTTTTATTCGCAGAAATTTTATTTTTGCTATTCTAAAATTAACGACATTTTGAGATTTTGTGTACATTTTCAATCATCTCTTGGTTTTGCGATTGCAATACTGTGTATTGCAGCTTTTTTCAATTTACATCGCTACTGAAATTAGTTAAAGATCATGCTCACATATCTACAATGTTTACTAAATAAACTTTACATGTTCATTATATTTCTACAGTATTTAACGACTGTTTTAACAGTAAATTGTTTTATTAGGTTTGTAAATTACTGATAACACATTCTCTTTCATATAATAAAATATGAAATATTGGATTTAATTTTTTTCAGGAAGTATGGATGTTTTGGTTTTCAAATGTCAAGGTTGAAATAACAATCACACAATATAACCTATTTTCAGGGAACTCTAGATAATTTAATTTGTACATTGCTATTGTATCAATGCCAAATAAAGGAAATATCAAGACTATAGGCTTTATAATTAAAAATTAGTGAAGATATTGTTTACATTTATAAAAACTGTTGTTTCCTTAAAACAATTGATACTACGTACTAAGGACTGATATTCCAATAATGTTACATGATATGGTATAAGCACCCAACCATCATAAATTATGGAAAGTGTTAATTAAAATAAGGTACCAAAAAATTGTACACATTCAATTCCTTTATCTACGGATCTTTGATTTTAATTATCAGGGATTTAGAGTTCAGTTTACAGAAAGTCCATGTGTTGTTCAAATTGTCAAAAGCGCTCGGTTTACAGATAGAATAAAGCTTGGTTTAGTGTGAAGTTTGGCTTTGTAAGGTAGTTTTTGGAAGTTAAGTATACAAAAAGCCTGTCAGAAAATCTAAAAATAACTTGAAAATATAAGTAGTATTATTACTGCTATTGTGATTATTATGGCATTGACAGACTCCCATTCTACCATTACTGGTACTTCAACCAGACTATATTATTTGTATTCAAAGTTTAATACAAGACTGTTACTTGCAACTTTCAGACAAGACACTATAGAAGCAGCCATAATAACTATTGTTTAAACTAGGGCTTTATTTTGTTGAATGCAGGTCAACAATGTATGATTTTACAAACGACTAAAATACCAACTAAACTAATAATTGGACTTTCGTCATTTAACAATTTTCCACTTTTATAACGATGGAAAACAGAGGCAGATCCAGCAAAGCTGGATTGGGGTGTGGGGGGAGGAGAGATTCCAAGTTAGACAAGCACAGGAGTTAGAATTTAACAGATAACTGATGGAAATAGGCATGGATCCTTGAAAATTTTCACTGTAGATACTCTCTGGTGTACTTTTAGAGGCACGTAGTGTGCAAATACAAATTGTTTTTTGGGTGCAAATAAGTCAAAAAGAGCGGGTGGAGGAGCAGATAGGTACCTCTTGGATCTGCGCCTAGGCAATGCTGTTTTGTCAAGTACAGTAAATGATGGAGTAAATCTACTGTGTAGCACGTCCAACTCTCCGGAAAATCAAACTTGACTCTGAACAGGATTATAAACGGCATATTGAACTGTCCACAGAACCAAACAAACTTAATGGTGGCAGGGATATGTGGCGGTACTGTATAAAGGGTGGTAGGTTTTAATTAATTCAAAAGATGGTACAAAAGGTGGTTGATGTTTTGAAGGGTGATGAGTTTTGAGGGAGTTCCATGGATGATACAAAGGTACAGAATGTGGAGTTCCAGAGATGATGTTCTGAAGCGCGATGGGTTTTGAGAAAGTTCCATGGATGATCTACAAAGAGGTTGTGGGAGAGTTCCAGGGATGTTATGAAGGGTGATGGGTTTTGAGGGAGTTCTATGGATGATACAAAGAGTGGTACAAGATGTGGGAGAGTTCCAGGGATGTTCTGAAGGGCGATGAGTTTTGAGGAAGTTCCATGGATGATACCAAGGGTGGTACAGGATGTGGAGAGTCCCAGAGATGTTCTAAAGAGTGGTCAGTTTTGAGGAAGTTTGATGGATGTTCTGTAGGGTGAATATGGAAGTTATCAGGGATGATCTGAATTTAGCATAGTTTCCAAATTGCCTGGTTCAATACAAAGTAAAAATATGTGAAATATTAACCCAGAAAAAACTATAATCCGAGTACATTAATGTTATCATAGCAAATTTATATAAATATTATGTCATTGCCATACCATAACCATATGCTTTAGGAGAAAATATAAATAAAAGGCAACATACTGTGCAGTGGTTATCTCACATTCAAATTTATATCTACATTTGATCAATCTTCTACAAAACTAAGATCTCCTGTCAAAATATATTCCTCATGCTTTCCTCAGGTCATCAAATCGTAACCTTTTAGTTGTGCCTCGTACCAACACAAAATCCTATGGCCTTTTTCATTTTCTGTTGCCACCCTCTGGAACTTTTAACTAATACAGTCACCAAATCGTCCTCATTTCTGTTTTTAAGATCAATCTCAAACCCCAACTATTTAGCAACTAACACGCGTAGCGCTTTTGATTTTTACAACGGTTCAATGAATTGGCACTATATAAATCATTAATTATTAATATTAAATAATTTTTATACATTCATGATCAAACTTTCAATTTTATTTAACAATCAACAAGTTGTGTTAATAACTTTCAGTGTCTCCTAATTCCTATGCTTGCTCTGTATGCTTGCCGACCAGTGGTGATAGGAGTTATCATTTGCCAAATTGCCAAGAGTTAAAAAAACACTTTGTTAGGCCTAATTCAGGCGAACATTTGTGTCCAAATGTTAACACTAACTTGCAAAACACACACACATACATGAAATATTTGTCCAACAAACAATTTGGGTATTTGTCTTGATAATGCCCCCTTCCCACATTCACGATCTCTGCTACGACAGAGCACGATTTTAAAAATTTCAAAAATCGCGCGCTATCGTAGTGATTCGTAAAAACAAAAATCAATT
>JAOTQE010062145.1:0-18439 GCA_025631205.1 Nesometra sesokonis | reverse complement strand
GATTGATTTACATCTCAACTACCAAAACAAACAACAAGCAGATGGATACACTTGCGCAACCAACAACTAAAAAAAAAATATTTAAATAGAACAACATATTTACAATAAAATAATTAAAATGGAAAATACAGTAAAATAATTTTAAAAGTTCATCATTAAAATTGTATAAAATTTTAGCACACACAATTTCTATTGCAAGAGAATGGTAAAAAAATAAATTAAAATGTAAAATAGTTGTTCAAAGGTGTAAAATGCAAATGCATATTAAAAGTAGGCATATTAAAATTCAGGTATTTAAGTAGTAAAAACAGTTTCGAATTAAAACAGTAGAGGAAAAATGATAAAAATGTTAATATAGATTAAAAAAAACAAAATTAATCGTTCTTTTTACTAATCTTTTAACAAACTTTAGACGTTGGCAATTTTGAATGGCTTCAAGTGACTGCCATCCCAGTTCTGCATACAGCGCTTTTTGACTTGTGTATGTTGGGGCTCTGAGTATAAACCTCGCCATACTGATTTGTAAACGTTCAAGACGTTCAATATCATTTTTAGTTCCAGACCAGGTTGAACAGGCATAATTTACTGAAGCTATCCCTAAAGACTTCCATAAAATGTCTCCGTAATAGACTGTTAAAATCATCTTGATTATCTAGGATAGACTTAATATATGCTATTATTTTGATGCCTCTATTAATCGCCTCATCGATGTGCCTATGGTCTGACATGTTTCTGGAAATGATACAACCCAAATATTTTTATATGTATCAATCTCTGAGATATCGTCATCACCTAATTCACCCAAAGTCGTTCTTTGTTAATTCTTTTTCCTACAATTAATACATTCGATTTTTTTATGATTGACCTTTAATCTAAATTTCTTACTAAAATCATTCGCGATGTCCAATATACGCTGCAACTCATTGGCATCATTTGCTAACAATACAACATCATCAGCAAAAAATAGACATCCCATTTGCGTTTCATTAAGGCAAGCCCCCACATTTGGCTGACCGGAGTAATTTTGCTAATTCATTAATGTATATCGAGAAGAGTATTGGTGACAAGATACATCCCTGCACATTCTGAGACTTCAAAAAACTCAGTTTCAATTGGTCCAAATCTAATTTTACTTAAGACATTTTTATACGAATTATTTAGAATTGGCCATAACTTTCCTCTTATACCAACATTCCATGCTGTGGTGCTAGCATGTTCCAGTATTTCGATTTAGAAAGCAAAATTCTTTTTATCCTATGTAATGCAAATTCAATTTTGATGAATGTATTCAGTGCTTAATTGATAAATTCTGTAAACCTCTAGCTAAATGCATGAAAAAAAGATGTGATCTTAAGATTTTTTAGTAGCTATTTTTCTTTTAATGATATTGTGTAAAGCTTTTTCTGTATCTGGTCTTTGGTTTTAATTAGTTTACATAGTTTTGTGAAGTTTACATTTTGTTTATGTTAGATTTTTTTTTCTTTCTCTCTTTTGATTTGGATGCACCTTTAGTGTGCCACTGATGTAAAAGTGGAAGATCCTAATAAATTATTATTATTAGTGATGACAAATTGACTTATTGTGGTGGTCGTTGGCGGCGCTACATATAGTATAGTACCTTTATATTACGCAGCAGCGGAAAAAACGACCGTCACGTTCGGATAACATAATAGCGACTGACTGGGACCGGGTGTTTTTAAGCGGTCGATTTTAAAGGACGTTGTGAAACAGATTGTATCTAGCAGGGCCTACGGATAGGCCTAACCCTTGACTCAATTTAGGCCTAGTTTTTGAACAAATTATGGACAACAACTCCAAACTTGTTGATATGGTCTAATAAAACTGAGTTTAAAGTAAGTAACATAGTACTATACTAGGCGAGTAGTAGCCTAGGCCCTAGGCCTAGGCTAGTAGTAGGGAGATAGCCAGGCCCAGGCCTAGCCTATTGTTGTTAGACGATCGGTCCCCCAGATGGTTGGTCCAGTGATTGTGTGGACGATCGGGCTTAACTTGACGATTATTAAAATCTCATTGCAAACATCAATTTTATGTGTTAATAGGCCTAGGCCTAAGTAACTTCAAGTGAAAAATCTGGAGATTTTTTATCAGCTGGTTTGTTGTTGATCGGATTTTCCTGCGCGTAAAATGCGAATGTCTGACCCGTCACAATAAAAACAGAACCCAAAAATCCACAACAATACAAATATCTAGACTATATTAAATTGTATAAATATTTTTTTTAGGATTTGAGCAGAGCACCAGTCAGTAAATACATGCAACTGATGGAACTGAATCAAGAAGTATCTTCTTAACAACAGTTATGAAATGTTTATTCTCAAATGAAAAAGATCATCTTAACTGTATGATTTTAAACTGCAACTTCTCTTCTGGTAGGCTAGGCCTAGTATTGCTGAACAATAATAATGGCAGCATATTCTTTTCATGAAAAAATTAAAATAATTATAGGCCCAGAGTGTCTACCTTTAAAAAATACTCCTTAGTTTTAATAATAATACACACAGTTTAATACAATAACTTTTACTTTGATAGCCTTAAAACATTGACACAAAAAAATGGAATTTTTAAATATTAATAATTAATATAATATTTGTGACAAAGTATAACCCTAAAATCAAACCTAACTAGGTTATGCCAGTTGAAAGTAAGAACAATTACAAAGAGTAGCACTTATGTCATACCTGCCAACCCTACCGATTTTGGCGGAGGCTACCGCTTTTTCCTACCATCTACTGCTTTTACATGGAAATCCTACCGCTATTTGAAGTTTAATAGCAAAATAAAAATGTACACAAGGAAACTGAACTGAAATCCACCAAAAAAAACACGAAAATACATTGAATTGGCACTAAAAGTAAGCAATTTTAGCCTAAATTCACCCCCCCCCCCCCCAATAAGAGGGAATCGGGGCGGAATGGCTTTTTCTTTTTTGCTCATCAAAGTAAAGTGTTGTAAGACGAGGATGCCGGTACATTTGTGTTTAACCAACTTGGCGACAATGAGATGGCCTACCACGTTTGAGAGTACAAATGCTTGCAGGTATGTTGTGGTATTGAATACTATAATGGTACAAAAAACGTCATACTGTAGACCTTTCAGTTGATTGTAAGCTAGGCATAAACCCTCCCTGGCCTGACCAAGTCACTCAGCCAGTGAGCAAAGATATCTGGAAGCAAGACCCAGCCAGGCCAGCCAGAGAAGAATGCCTAGGCCTAGCAAAGGCATGATTGGCTTAATCCTAGTCAAATAGTTTAGAATAATTATCCAAAATAATACTCTTCATTTAAAATTAAATCAAATGTAATAAAAAAAAATCTTACTTAAGTGTAAAATAGCAAGAAACCTAGATGGACCTTTTCATTCACAATTCAGGGATGCAGCTAGAAAAACACAAAGGGTGGGTGGCAACAATGTAAAGGTGGGTGGTAAATTGATTAAAAACTGTATTTTTTACCTTTTCAGAGGCTTTGGTTGGATGGCAGGTTGAAGATTGACTGGGTGAAAGGCCTTCAAATAGTCTTTAGGGTGTGTGGGAAATTTTTAGGTGGGTGGTCCTGCCCACCTCTGCCCAGCATATAAATCCCTGCGTGAAAGATGGGTTTTGGTGAGAACAGGCTTAGCGGAACCTGTACCTTTGTTTTTCATGTACTATTCAAGTTAGAAATAGTCCAGGGGCGGATCCAGGATCCACCGAAAGGGGGGGCCCACTTTCATGTCAACATAGATTCGGGTGGGCGTTGTTGCCCGTTTTATTCAAAATTGTGAAAAAAAATGTATTTTTTGGTTTCAAAAGGGGTGGCCAGGGTCCGTTGGGCCCCCCTTGGATCCGCGCCTGTAGTCGTAGTAGAGAGAGAAAAAGAGTAATGCTTTTTTTCGGGAGGGCGGGAAATGACACCAAAAATCGGGACACTCCCTCAGTTTTCGGGAGACTTGGAACCTCTGCCATGAATTTCGCATGATCAGTTTACCCACACAACATTCAAAAGAATGAAGTTTTTGGGCCCAGCAACGATAGAACCCAAGATGATCATGCCCATTTCTAATAAATGATCGAGGCAATGAAACTGAGCCTGATCGTCATGTATTACTGTAGTTGTAGGACTACCTAAAGCCTAGGCCTCTAGTAGTAATAGCCTAGTACTAGTAGTTGGTAGCTACCAGTAGTAGTAGACAGTATGCTACTGCAAAACTATTATTTCATATCTGCCTAGAGATGTGGCGTGAAAACAGTTATGATATTTTTCGGAAGCTTAGGTGGTGGTAGATTAAAATTAAACTGGGTGGAATGCTTAAACCTTTATGGTGGGTGGAAAATTCTGAGTTTGGAGTATTATTACATCCCTGTTTTTGAATAATAATAATACTTTGCATCATGTATTGAATTTATATGTAGAATGCATGTGCACTCATTCACGCAAGTACGATAATGGCGGATTTCTCTGTATTTTTGCATAAGTATCCAGGTAGACTTAGGCCCAACAACATTACAGACCTGTAATTGTATTTCAAGATATGCAAAAAACAAAACAAAAACCAGATGACAATCTCTATTTATCCCCGATTGTTCAAGTTCAAACCCACCTTGTTGGTAATTTCTTAGCTTAAAAAAAACAAAACATGATAATATTTTGAAGTCATGAGCCATTGTCAAGAAGGTCCCTGCCACTATGAAACAAGACGACTTGGCTATACGTGATTGGTAAACTTGAATTGAACGCTACTGATGTAATATCCTTTTATCTTCTCATTCATAATTAAAAGAATACAAGCATAATTTTATTATGTAGACAAACCTTTTGTTGACTACACACATCATAATATGAATTGTTCTAGCATAAAGGTAAATTTTTTCCATTGTAGTTTTGTAACCAAGTATTTTTATTACAGGAAATATAAACTTCTTTATTGAAAATAGAACATAATTGTTTTCATAAGGAATTAGTGCAAGATGGTTAGGGTTGGTAAGGGGTTTCAGTTTTTATTGCTTACTTCTATTGTTTGTACCATATTAATTAAATAACTTTAATTGAAAAAGTTGCACTTAGACATCAATGAGACTCAAATCTTTCCTAATGACAAAGTAAGTTGACTTAAAATTACATGATCTACAGAAGGGTGATTTAAGCAATACATAGTAAAGTACAATAATGAACGATTATTGATGGTTTATAAAATTAATAAATAATTAAAATTGTGTACAAAGAAAAATTGAAAGTAAAATTTTAATTCAATCAGTAATCAAAAATTGAATAAAAAAAATGTGTAGACAATTACAAATTTCAGTAAATTAATAATATGGTTGATTTAATCAACATTTTATGTAGTACACTAGCAATAATATATACTACTAAAAATTTTAATTGAGTCAATAGCATATATTTTTAAAAGATGCATAATTAGTATGTTAGATTTTGTAAAAGATAAAACAATTATTTTTATTATAGTAAAATAACTTTCTTTTTAACTGCACATTTTTTTTTTCAATTTGTCCTATTACTATGCCGACATTATTTCAATTAATAAACTTGTTTAATCAATTTCGTTGGTATTTTTTTTTTGTTCTGTAAATTTATTATAATGAATTTGGGGCAAGGCATGGCAAAACTACCAAGGTGTCTCACAGGAAGTTATTGAGAAATAAGCAGATAAACAACAGGAAATATAAATAAATGCAAAGGAAATTTTTTTTGTCATTTTGTTTCCATAACTTTGGTTATAAATGTCTGACTTTGATAATTTACCCACATTTTTAAACTCACAACAAGTGTAATATGGTTTCAATAAACTCCATTTTTCAATTTTGTAACAACTTGGTGGTTTTGATATGACATTCCCATTTTTTCACATTAACAACAGTAGGTGGAATGGAATCTCAAGATGTTTTGCCAACTTAACAATAGATGAAAATGATTAATGCTTCATTGTATGTTAATATGCATGCTGTAGAAGCAACAAGGTGATGGTGATAATGCAATGTTTATCCATAATTCAATACAAAGTGTTGACCTTCAACCTTCAAAGAAGAATTATCAAATATATTTCAGATAAAATGAATCTGGATAAGAAAGGATATTGAAAGATAATGCTTAAATACAGTGTTGTGTAAATTAAAGTCTAGCCCTTGCATCACATCTTATGATACAGGTGCAGCCATCGGGGAGAATTAAATTAAACATTAAACAATGCTAAGACTACAAATACTGTACATGCAAAATAGAGCCAAGCCATGGTACAGTAGATTAGTGCTAATAATGTTTTGTTTTTTTGTGTTTCGCGACAAAAGCTTACCGGCTCAAGAGTAAGCCTTAGGATTTCTGGATTTAGCCATGGCCAGCATTCTCCAAGGAGTGAGTTTGAGTTATGTTGTAGGTTTTCTGAGAATAATCTAGGCTCTTTGTAGTTCATGGGCTTTACAGTTTTAAGTGAATTGAAGTCTTTAGAAAGAGAATGTTTAGTATGATGAATTCAAAGTCATGAAGTGTGAGGGTTTTTTTTTTATTGTATTGATGCAATGTTTTGGTAATAAAAGGGTTTTCTGAAAAAAGGGGTGTGGGGGAGGTATGACAAAACTTTTAATTAATTAAACTTTTTTATTAATTAAATGAAAATAGTAAGATAAGTCAAACATTTCTAAGTAGAATTTGTCTAAAACAAAAGAATTCTAGGTTGTATTTATTTTTTATGCCTGAGTGATGCAATTTCCTACAGTAATTTACAATCTATAGTCAAATTTGTTCTAAGTTGGAGTTATATTTAATGTAATTTTTAATTCGACTTAGGTAAGTTTGACTGTATAGAAGGGGAAACTCCTGGCAGGTTGTGACCATTAAATGAATAAGTACTTTACTTTCTGAAATGGACTTTATAAAGTCTTGAATGGCAAAACAAAACTAGATGATCAACTCTAAAACCAAGAAAAAATGCAGTTTATTTGGATTAAAAGGATTTGTTCTAGAATGTTTTTATCATGATTTACTTCATTTTCAAGTTTCACCTGTTATAACCAAGGAAATATTTTAAAACATACCATGTTAAATGTCCTGGCTATAACTAATAGCGTTCATGTCTGTAATTGTGTTGGGATGACTGGACACTTTTGTCCAATGTCAGTTTTGGATTTCAGGATGTGCCCTCATGTGTGCTGTAAGTCCAGATCGTCTTTTGCATGGCCTTCCACAAATAGTACAAGTGAATCCTGTTGGTTCTGCCTCTGTAGAGTTATTTCTGCGTAGCTGTGCGGCCTGTTTCCGACTTTTTACTCTTTCCTTCTGCAATTTTTCCATGCAATTCTATACCATCTTCTGCCAATTTCGACGATCCTTTGTTTCTGTCTCCCATTCTTTTCCAAAATCACAACATTTAACTGTTTCGTGGAGTGTGTCTTTGTATCTAAGACGAGGACGACCTTTCTTACGTTTTCTTTCATCAAGTTCACTGTACAACAACATTTTGGGTAAACGGTCACTAACATGCGAATGACATGACCTACCCAGCATAGCTGACGCCGCTTAAGGATCACTGCCATCTTGGGGATACTTTCAGAGGCACACACATCGTTTGTGATACAAAATAATCATAATAATGATAACAATAATAATAATAACAATAATAATAATAATGATGTCTGTAATACAGACATATTTAATAACTAGGCTTAAATCTCATTTAGTTTCCCGTCAATGCCGGCACAGTGCCGGCATTTGTTAGACCATCTCAGACCCTAGACATATTGTGTTATATTCCACTGTATAATAAAGGTCAGAGATTAAAAATATCATGAAAATGGCGCCTCTTTTAACTAAGACAGCCTTTCCATTGAATCATCATATTATTTTTTTTTTATTATAAAATTTGACCATCTGTGTGGAAGGGTTTAGACTGGCAATAATGCCGACATAGTTATGGTAACATTGCAGAATTTTCTGTGTGAAGTGGCTGTAGAGAAATATATTTTTACGTAAAATTCTATTTAACAATGTATATTGAAACTAACATAATTTTGTATTTACTACAATTAAACTTACATACTGTATGATGTGATTTCAAGAAATCAGGCAAAACTCAACCTTTTGACATTAATTGTAAGGCCTCACCATACATGTACTGTAGTTGCATTTTACCGTAGGTGAGATTAAATTGAGATACCAGAACTGTAGTTTTATTTGTGGGAAATTTGGTTTATAAGTCTTCTAAATTAAATCAAACATTTTTTTTTAATATAAAATTGTTGGATTACTGTATGCTTCATTTCAAATCCTAATTTTATTGGTTAAAATTGTGACAATCAACATTTTAATACCCATGAGAGTACTAATTATTTTGTTTACTTGTAGCTCAAGACCCTAGCTTGAATGAAATTAGGCCATACATTTAGGTTTTTTTTGTTCTGTAAGATTTTTTTTTTAATTAATTAATTCTTAAAGTAATTTGCTGTTTCATACAAGGTATTCGTAAATTCCTGTAAAAACATGAACTTAACTTATTTCTAAGCTATCCAAAACATGCCAGCCTACACAGTAAGCTAGGCTTACAAACCGGCAAAAAATGGGGGCACACATCTCGTCGTGTTGACGCTCGTTTTGAGAACAAAAAATTACAATATATGAATGAATAAAATATATAAAAATAACACACAATACATATTTAATTTTATTTGCCCTCTCAACATGACGATAAGCATGGTGTCTACACAAACAAGATAGTATAGTAATGCGAACCGCACAAGAGATACGCATTCAGAGCCAACATGGATATGAAGGGCACGGTAGCTACTGGGTGCTTCGACGGTCCTTTACAAGGATTGCACGTTGTCTACTGGGATATCTCCAGAATGTGAATGTTAACTGACTTCTGCATGCATTTTCGCATTCACAGTTCGCATTTTATTCTAAATATTTACATTAATTCATTTAAAGTGCATCAAGTGCCAAAGTTACCCCAATCATTTGGTAACTTTGACGGCTTCTTTAAGGCCTCCAGGAAAAAATTGTGTACAGATTTTTATTTTTCTCCATCAATTCATATGCATATAATAGGCCTATAATAAGAGACTAAAAAGATTTAGTTTTAGTATTTACATTGCCCCAAAAATTTGTAAAACCTGTGAAAATTACTGGTTTTACAGTATATCAGCATTTGTTTTATGACAATATACACACAGACTATTCATGGATGATGCCAGAGTTAATAGGGAGTCTATTTGAAATGTCCCAGATGTATTCAGCAGCTACAAGGAGGTACACGATGTCTACTGTACAAGGATGAGGACGGATCGTTTTCATCAACAATCGGTGATGATCCATGCATGATCCGTGAAAGTGTAAATGGGGCTTTACCACTCCTTAAAAAAATGAGCACCACCCACCACCTTTACAATTTTACATGCTCATATTTTAAAACTCTTGAAAACAACCATGGTGAGAGGACTGACTACCATTATTTTTTACCTGAAAATGTGGATTGTTTGGTACAAATTAGCTAATATAGAAAGTAATGTAACATAGGGTCAGCCCTACTCCCATGTGGGAGCCTTGCCCACCTCCCCACCCCAGAATTGTACATTAAAACCTCTTTACTTTTTCTCTAAATTCTCCTGCATGCTTCGATGTATAATTCACCCCGTTTGGCAATGTGGAACTGATTTTAGAAGTTGGTGACAAAAAATAACTGCGATTTCAGGTTTCATGTAATTCCTTGTCTGATTCATTGTTTTTAATTAATTATTAATTATAACAAAAAATAATAATAGTCTGAGTTTTAAGACTCCACTTTATCTTATTCTACTTCAATTGTTTTACATTACATTACATTTTCAATTCAATTGATCCATTTGTTGCTGAGGGGCCACAAGTGCTTCCTAAAATGAAGACTAAACAACTAATTTTCTGCAAAATATTTTTTTTTCGAATTGTCTTGCACTCACAATCCACAAATTTGTATATATGTTTACTGTGATGTCAAAAAATTAATGTTGTATGTATATGTCCATAACCGGCTAGCCCATTGTTCATAAAATATTTGAGGTAGAAGGTTCATATTTGTTGTGGTTATAGTATTAAGTAGTAAGATGTCAATACAATAAGTCACAGTTATTTTCTTTTTTATTGGATGGTTTGTGGTAGATTTTAAAGAATTGTTTTTAGTAATTGGTACAGTATTTCATTTTCAGGGCCTTAACCAGCATGTGATAAATAGGCACTCACCTGGTCTGAAATTTTCCTCAAATATTGCAATTTTTCCAGAAAATTCTACAACAAACACCGAACCTGTAAGCAATTTTTCATCTTTGGTTACTGAAAGACTCTTTTTATTTTTATTGAGATGTGAGACTACTACAGAAAGAGCTTGGAAACCCTGTGTATTTCCCTTTGTTTCTAACATCCTGTGATATCAGCACTCAGCTGATCAGTGTTATGTAAATGTGGTCACAGTGAAAAGTTACACAACTACTTCAGGATACTGCACATGATCTTTTACAATTTATTCCAACAGTGACAACCACTGCACATGCTCAGATACAAGTTATTCCAAAGTCAAGTGGTAAAATACAAAAAACACCTCATAGATTTTGCACCAAATTTGACCTTGATATGGACCTCAGCATTTTAAAATTAGTTTTATCTAACAGTTAAAATATTCAAAATTTTAATTATTAGGTGTATTTTTATGGGGTAACAAAATATTTTATTTATTATCACTTCTTGAGACAGAAGTTTTTTATTAATTATTAAACTTTAAATAATGTATAAAAACCTCTCCAACAAAAGCGATAATAAATAACACATTTTAGTATCCCATAAATATGCACCTAATGATTTACAATTTTGAATAGTTAAACTGTTAAATAAAAATGATTTTAAATTTTTCACGTACATAATAAAGGTATAATTTGGTGCATGAGTGTTTTTTTTTTTATTTTACCATTCGATTTTGGAATAAAACCTAACAGAGCATGTGCAGTATGCTCCTGTACTTATGCCAATTCCTCACTCTGACCATATTTACATAACAATGACTAGCTGAGTGCTGATGTCAACAACAAAGAAAAATTCACAGTGATTCCAGTCTCTTTCTATAGTAGTCTCAGTTGAGCTACAATACCATGTATATTATACTGTACTACAACGTTTACACCAAATTAAGTAGGTTTGCTACAGTGTTTCCTTATCTTTTGTTTTGAGGCTTAGGCTCAAGGTTTGCAAAACACATCACAGGCTTTAAATAAACAGTTTTAAAGGAGTAATGATTGTAACATAATTTATTATATTTTATTTTGCAGAAAGAACGAAACTGGATTTGCTTATACAGGAATAATGGAAAAGATGGCTATCAACAAAAAACCAGTGAACCAACATATGATGAATGCCTATGCTGTAGGTTGTGCTCCTTACACAAGCAGTGTTAATGGTTTTGTAACAAGCTACATTCCAACACCTCACGGTAGTAATGGTTTGATGCAACATGGACCACGATTTTTTGAGATACAGCCATGTGAAGATAAAGTTACTGCTGCTAGCATCAACAAAAAGAGATTGGCAGGTGGATTGCAATATGCACAGAGGGATGCAAATTACCAAGCAAACTATGCAAAGAATACTGTTCTAGGTTATACCCCTCAGTCTAATGCTATGCATAGAGAGGTTTCCTTGTCATACACTAGTTTTATCTACATGCCAACTTTCATAAGCATGCAAAATGAAAAGCCACTACAACGTAATGAAGTAGACTCTAACAACGTTATGCAGACAAACAACACAAGCAATTGTTTGAAAGATGGATATGTTTTCTCTGTGGAGAAAGTTGAAAAAACATTAAAGTCGGCAAGCTCTTTGTGTCAAAGCTACAATTACAAAAGAGTGCAAAAACATGAAGGATTGTTGGAAGGAAACATAGATTCCAAATTTAAAGAAAGTAACACAAGTGTTATGCCAATTATTGTGGATGTTCAAAGCCTTGCACCTGACCCTCAAGCTACTCAAAACAGCTTTAAAAAACCAGTTACTTCTAATGTTGAGAAACATGATCTTTCTAAAAGTATATTTGAGCCTGAAAATCATAAACCCATGAGTACAAAAGAGAAACCTGCTAGAGCTCAGCCTCCAGTACAGTCTGTATGGAGTATTGGTTCAACTAAAACATCAGCCCAACTTAGTCCTGCCAGTAATGATGGTAGGGGATTAATATCCAAAACAAAAGCTACTTATCGTCCAGCTACATGCTCATTAAAGAACTCTGACAGGTTGAATACCTGGTGTGAGTCTAACAACAGAAATTCCTATCAAGAAATTGGTATTGATAGTAGATTCAATGAACAGTCATTTGATTTAAGGTATAAAAGTTCAATTTTTAATTTAGATATAGAGAGAAGAAAACAGTCTAAAGACAAAATCGAAGACCAAAAATATTGTAATGCTTCTTACAGAGAATTACCCAACTGGTCACAAGGTGAAACATTTGTACAGCATACTAACAGTCAGCCGCCTGTTAGTGTTTTAAAACCACAACAGATGAGTTTAAATGACAAGTGTAGAAACTACCGAATGAAGCAAACATCTCCAACTTTATCAGTAAAACCACTAGTGGAGATGTCACCAAAAGAAGTCCTTAGGGAATTAGCAAGTATACACTCTTGTGTACCATTTATAGGTCAGAATAACTCTGTAAATGAGCACAATGCAGAAATACATCCCTTCATTGCAACCAGTAAAAATGACCTTGGTAAACAGATATATCCATATGAACACTCTACAGAATACAAAACCAAACAAATGTCTTCAAATATATTGCACCAAGAACTGGTACAGAGAACTGCAGCTGCTAATTACCTTTTTAAGAATATGCATAATAATTCAATTAAACACAAACCAGTTCATAAATACAATGATGGAAGCAATTCAAAATACACAATCAATCAAATTTGTTCTAATTCAATGCCTGATATGCTAATGCAGAAGTCTCCTAATGGGAATCCTACAAAATACATAATGAAACAAATACCTTCTAACATACAACATAGGCAAATGATGCTGGAATATGGAAATTTTGCAAAATTCACAACCAAGCAGACCAAATTAGGAGAGCCTCTACATAGAAATCAAGAAAACGTAATTATCAAAGCAAGTGCACCACAAAATAACCCAATGCAAGACTCTACGCATGAAACAGATGCTAACCATCTAATAAAACAGACATCTGATATATCAAGGAGGATGCCACAACAAAAATCTTCAGATAAATATTATTACAAACAGCAGATTTCTGCTATTATACCCAAACAACAGCCGACGAAAATATCTGCAGATCAGAAAAATGCTTTCTACCAAAGTAACCAGACTTCTGATTTACCATATAGAGACTCAATAACGAAGCTGAAGAATAGTCTACAATATCCAGGCAAACCAACTTCTAAGTTGATGGCTACTACAAATATCAAGCAAATTCCTTTATATGAAAGGAATTCTACAAATCCAAAGAAAGAGGCTTTATATATACCACAAGGAAAACAAATTAAGATGTGTGCAAACAAACGTTATGACTTTTACCCAAGTATACAAACTTCTCATGTAAAGTCTAATCATCTAGTGGAGAAACCTGCAGTTGAAAACCCTCGTCTAACGACTTCTCCTAAATCACTGAAAATTGGACAAGTACAAAGTTGTATCAATGTAAATCTAACTACCCAAGAAATGCCACATAGAGGCCAGTTACAGGATACTGCATATCAACATTGTACACAAGTTATAGATGCTGCAACATATGAACAGTTTGATGCAAGTAGTTTACATTTGAAATCCAATGATGTTAAGGAAAAGTTTACAGATGATGATCAGGCAACATTTTCAAATATGCAAACCTTAAATGATATAGTTATAAGAGCGATATCACCTAAAGAGAACTTAATATTAGACGAAAAAGACACACAAGTGACAGAGAGAATGATTTGCCCTGCGCCATTGCCATTAGAAAAATTAATTGGAAAAACAATTGTTAAGTGTGAAAGAATGCAGAAAATATCAGGAGATTTGAATAACCATGATTATGAAGGACCTCAAAAAATCACAGAAAACTGTAGTCCTTGTCAAAATATAACAGATAGATTGGAGGTATCAGATTTGCATGAGGATGTAAAGAAATGCACATTTGAAAATGATTCACGAGTAAGTAGTAGTTCTTCGAATTCTCAAAAGGAAACCAATAGTGGTTCAATTACTGACTCCATGCATATGAAGAAAACCAAACTTGCTTCAGAACATAATGAAGAACATGTTGAACAAAATTTAAATGACAGCAATATAACACAACATTCAGTACAAGATTTGGATGAAATAACTTTGGATGACTACCTCTTAAATCAGAAGAAAAACAACATGAGAATTAAAACAACTGGATGTGTCAAAGAAAATCATGTACTACCTGATTATTCAATAGTGAACATAATGACTTGCAAGGAAAGTACAACGTCAAGACCTGTTCTCTTTTACAAGAAAGGAGAATCTCTTACTTCGTTGATGCATAATATGTCTGCTACAAATATGTCTGCCGACATGCGGGAGCTCTTTGAAGACAGTGATTCACATTCTTGTAGAAACCAAATTTTTGTATCCAATTTAAAAGTAGTTGTTGAAAAGTTACCTCCAGATTTTGACTATCAAGTTTATTTTTCTGCAGACCATATCAACACAAACACCCAACAGCAGTCAAAGAATGATGTAAAAGTATTTGACAAAAGACTTACAGATTTAGATGTACCACCACAGGACAGACTAAAGCAAGTGAAAAAACGTCCGCGAGATGATCAGGAAAACACTTTTTACCCTGAAGAAGTTAGATTTAAAAAAACAAAATATGAGCATGTTGTTAGCAATTTTAATTCAATGTTACAAAGTACCTCTCAGCCAAGTAAAAATAGAGGATGCTATAGACAATCAAAGTGCAATGTAAACATAAAACATGAAGTAAATGAAAGTAAAAGGATTCAGTCTTGTGGTTTGAATGTCACAAAAAATGAGGAGTGTCATCAGCAAGACATCAAAAGAGACAGCAAAGAAACGCCATGCTTAAAAGAATTAAATAAAACTTTGCTACCAAAAAAGGAATCAAAAGATTCAAGTGCACATAATATTCCTAGCATTGTCAAGCATCGTGAGAATGATGGAACTTGCGAACCTGGAATTTTTGACTTTATTTCACATGAAATAGGAATGCAAAATATACCACGAGACTCGGCAACTAAGCGCTCTGACCAGCCAGTCACCATCCAACAGTATCACCCTTTGTGTAAGAAATGTGATTTAACTACAACTGGTTTGCTTACTAACAATAATATGAATCATAATCTAAACACATTGAATAACAACCTGACACAATCAAATTGTGTACATCCATTTAAGGACCTTATTAAAAAATATAACATGGAGCAGAGCCAATCAACTAATAACCTGAAAACGAAGACAAGTGTCGAAGAACCTTTAGAGAAAAATCAGAAGATTGGTAACGATACACAGATAATTCAAAAAGATAATTCTTTGATGAAAAGGTCAGTGCTGCCAGGGCAACAACGATCTAAACCTATAGAGGTTCCAGAACAAAATCTTGTGAACTTTAACTTCAATGGTGTTAGAATACCTTGCATCACACGGTGTAATAAGCCATTTCTACCACTTAATTACATTCATCTGAGGTTCTTTCCAAAGAAACCACTAGCACAATTTAGACGTGCCGTCCAAGAGCTGCACGTAAATAAACGTGAAATGTCAGTAGCAGAACAGAAATTGTTGGAGCCAATTTTAAGGAAATACAATATAAAAAGTTCTAAACTGATTATGTTTTCTGAATGCGTGGAGAATTTTCAAGAACTCATTAGGAAAATGGAATTTTGAGTTCAATACATAATATAAATTATGTTAGCGTTATTATCTGAACTTTCTTTTTATACAGTAATACTGTAATATGTTTTTAATGTAAATTGTTATAATAGTGAAATTTTTTTCTTCAAATCTTCATATGGAAAAACAAAAAATATCACTACAGTAAAATAAAATAAAACACGCATGTATGACATCATTCGGGCTTCTGTTCCATATAAGTCAATGGCCCGATGCAAAGCATCCGCACATCGCCTACGTAATGTCGGATCAGACTGGAAATTACAACTCCAGCGTACGCCACGCTTGAGAAACGTAGTTTAAAAGTACAGTATTTCTTTAAAGGGATCACCAAAATAAGAATTCGTAGTTTGGTTATATAAATTTAAATGTCCTGAATTTGTTTCAAATTATACTACCTGTATACCATTTACAGTTCTAACACTTTTCTCGATAGTCTTGTCTCATGTTACATTATTGTTTTCACCGTCATAAAAATGTTCGTCATCATATTAGTACTTTCCAGTGAAATTGTATGATTAAATATGGGCCTATTGTTTAATTCTAAGTTTTTTTTTATTCTGTACAGTAATTCATTGCATTATTTTTCTAAGTCAAGATAGGCCTAACATTAAAATTATAATTTATTAATTTTTCACCGTTGATGTCATGCAAGTATAAATAAATATTTTATATTATGCAATTTATTACATAGACCTATTCAATTCGATTATTTTCAAGCTCAATTAACAAATTGATTTTAATAGTAGTTTAATTTTATACAGGTCGAATTTATGCCAAAACTTTTGTATGATATACTACATTTATTATAATTTTGAGATTGTATTACGTATTTTGAATCAAATTTTATATCAAGGTTTTTATGCTGTGGAGTCATTTTTAATAAACGTTCCCTTTTGGAAAAGTTTCTGTAAATTATCTGATCTGAGTTCGTATTTTGTAAACGCCCAGACTACTTGTGTCTGTCGGTCCGTTGGTCCACTTTACCAAATTGAGAATCAAGTGAAAGCAATGAAACAGTGAACTACCTGGCGGTTTGGAAATACTGTAAGTTGTTATAAGTCCAATGTATTAACATACCCGACGGGCAACAGGAAGACCGATACAGAGTCCGTCACAAGCACCGGAAGTTGAACATTGCATGCGGACTTTCAGCCTGGGAAGATGAACAAACTCGCAAACATGCCAATAAAGCTCGTGGTTTACCAACAAACTCTTCTCTTGCCAATCTATTGATCAAAACCTTTGGAACAATAGACAAAAAACCCAAAACTGTTGAATGACTACCTCCTTTGCTCTGAACACGTTGTCAAACCAGAAAGCTGAACATGAGAGTTTTTTAAACATCCAAATATGAAGGCATATGTCACTTTTATCCGACACCGACTGTCTCTTGACAAATTTGCAGTTTGAATCATGAACAGATTAGATTTTGGAAAATTTAAAAAATATCTATTTTTAGAAACAGGCAGCTATGAGTGATAGTCCAGCTCTCGTCGAGGCTCTTCCCCATGGTGGCAAATTATTTGAAGACAATTCACTTAAGATGATGTAAATTTACTTTGTCTTTAATACTGTACAAAAGATTATGTTTACAATCTGATTTGGCGAACGTCTCATTAACACAATCTATCTGGAGTGTCTGTCTAATCGACAGTAAAAGCAAGAACGAACATCACACATATCAACCACAGGAGATACATTTTTCTGGAAACATCTTTGATTATTTACTTAAGATGAGGATGAATTATCACCATGGTTCTGGTGGTGGAACAAGTCTTCTCGAATAACTATAAACCGTTGGCCCAGTGTACACATACGGCATGTGTGCACTATAAAGAACCCAGTACACCTTTCGAGACGAGTAGGGGGTTACCCCGATGTACTGGTTCATGCATTACCCCTTCTTTGGACAGACGAATGGGCGCAAATGCAAGCCAGTACTTGCTGCATGACATGACGTGACCCTTAGGGGAGTGGAAAATCATATGAATGTGTAACATCTAGTACACAGCGCCTTGAGAAAAAAATTATTACGATGTTGAATGTGAAGAAGAGTTGAATTTGACATGCATGCCCCATGGCTGAGTGATAGGCGTCTGCAAATCAAGCAGAATACCCGGGTTCGAGTAATGGTTGGGGCAGATTTTCTCATTGATTACGTCTGTATAGATTACTCCACTTGTGATTATAAATAATTATAAAGAGTACCTCGTTTGAGGTCCCGCCTAGCCGATTTATCTACAATGAAAAGTGTATGAAATTGATCTGTGTTTACATGCGTACAAGAGCACTAGTGATTGGAATACGACTCTTCTCACTTCTCACACACAACATCGTACTTCGTGACAATAATATTAGCCCTCCAGTACGCATGTAAACAGATCAATTTGATATTAATTATATATATATATATATATATATACAAAAGAGATAAACGAATTGGGTCAAGCCCATAAAAACGGAAGGCGGCCATATTTTGCATTATTTAATAAATTTAAATGTAAAAAGTAGAGAAAATCCGACCAAAATTAATA
>JAOTQE010062134.1:0-18439 GCA_025631205.1 Nesometra sesokonis | reverse complement strand
TCTGTGAGGAACTGTTACAAAGTAAAATGTGTGTGTGAATGCGTTTGAAATTTGCGACTGGTTGTGATCGGGAATTGGATTACCACCGATTACATCACAAGCAGTTGCAATGCGATATTTGCAATGGTAGTCTGAATAGGGAGCGGACCTCCAGGATTGAGTTAAAGTGGGGGCTCACTATTTTCGGCTGGGTGGGTGTGTATGAATGTTAACGGTTTCAAATTGTACCAGTAACCGTTTTTGCATGTGAGACATACGCACACGTAACTCACCATTGGTTACTAGATTTAGATTGCTCACAAAAGCAAAGTAAATACAGACTCATCCGGCTTTATTTTTTACGATTCACCCAAAAAATAAATTCTGTCATTTTTTTAATGTTTAGAAGTACAGTAATAAAATGATGTAAATATGGTAGATCAATATTATCTTATATCAATGATATAATTATGGCAGATCAGTATTATATTATCATTACCTTGTTAGCGGAGTGAATTCTTACAGCAATTAAGTTTGCTTTTTATTTTATCCTGTCACCATCTTTGTCTTTTGTTTTATATTTGCATATTTGTATATGTGATTTTAATGACGAAATAAATGAAATGAAATGAATTTTATGGATTTGAATACAATATTGTCAAATTTAGAATGTTTGAAGTTTTTTTTTTTGACTTTGGGAGAAATGGGCCTTTAAGATGTTGTTCCATTGTATAGCATGACTCATGTTTACATTAAAGAATGCAGTAACTCTTCAAACATAGTAGGGATTGTTGTTTCCTGGTGTGTTGTCCAATGACCACCAGAAGGACCCCACTCATAGCAAACTGAAAAGGAAAAATGATTAAGCCAATTTCTTTTATTTAAGCACTTAGAGTAATGATTATGTAATGATTTATGGACAGTTTTAATAATAATTATTGGCTGCATTATTTCTATTAATAATAAAAATAATTTTCTTATAAATGCGTTATCCATTAATATGTTTTTATACTAAAGCTAGTCATTATACTTGTTTAATTTTGAATGGACAAAAATGGTGCAGTATATACAGAATTATCACTACAGAAATTTAATCATATTGCTATTGTGTAGCCTATACTTGTTTACTTTTGAATGGAATAAAATAGTGCGGTGTATACTGAGTTATCACTATAGAAATGTAATTATATTGCTATTGTGTAACCTATTCGATGCAACACTAATTAGGCCTGACCTTGAGCATATCCTGTAATCAGTATATGTAAACAATTCTCTCTCCACGGGAACTAAATTTTTTTGGAATTGTTTCAAACTTTTTTCTACTTAGCACTGTATCTCAGCATATCCTGTAATCAGTATATGTAAACAGTTTTCTTTCCACGGGGAACTAAATATTTTGGGGCTAGTGCTAAACTTTTTTTCCACTCAGCACTGTATCTCAGCATATCCTGTAATCAGTATATGTAAACAGTTTTCTTTCCACGGGGAACTAAATATTTTGGGGCTAGTGCTAAACTTTTTTCCACTCAGCACTGTATCTCAGTTTTCTATGTGGAAATAAGTGCACTTCCAACCTTCTTTCCAGGATTTGCCCAATGGGGGGCTAAGGTCCTCGACGGGGGGGCCATGGTCCCCGACAGTGAAGGAAGTCCGGGTGGGCGTGGGTACCTGATGTGGGGGGGCACTACTGTTCTTTGGTAATCTTTGGTGTGTCACAACATAGAATAATTCAGATCACATTATTCATAATCATATAACTTTTTTGTAGGAAATCAGAGGATGCGATTAGTGTTAATGGAAAGCAGGACATTGAAACAACATTGCAAGAAGCAACGAAAGAGACTCCGGTAACACCAGAGAAGGCAGAGAGCGTAAGAACTGAAGACAATCAGAGTGTAAAGCTTGATGATGATAATGATGATGATGTCTCTGTCACGTCACATGACACTTCAATACAAGAAGAAAAGAACTCAAGACTTGTTGTCTTGGAGCATCTGGGTACGTTTTGTTGAAAGGTTGCTGTCGGCTTATTCTTGAATTTAACATATTACGGTTAAAATCACTTTTAAAGTATAGATGCAACAACATTCTTTTAATTTGTATCACATCCAACTGCAAGTTTACTCGCCACCTACAGGATGAGATTTACGCAATGCTTTCTAAACCAAGTCTTATTTTGAGGCTTGGGGACTGGCATTGTTAAGTCGTGGGAACCAGCCTATGTATGTAATGTACTTCGATTTATATAGCGCCTTATACAGTAGAGTCTCAGGGCGCTGTGCACCAGATTTTACACATTCATATGACTTTCTGCGCCCCAAGGGTCACGTCATGTCCTGCTGCCCGATACAGGCGTTCATTCATCTGTCCATGGCAGGTGATGTATGGACCTGTACACTGGGGTAACCCCCTACTCGTATCGAAAGATGTTCTGGGTTCACGAGCCGTATGTATACACTGGGCCTACGGTTTATACTCCTTATCCGAGAAGAATTGTTCCACCACCAGAATCATTGTGCGAGCGAGTCTCAAACCCATGCTGTTGTTATTGCTATGGTTCACGGTTCCCCTGCATTTACCGCTCGGCCATACAACTCCTGGGAAAGAACTTAGTGTGCAGCCAGTTTCAAACCCAGGACTTCAGGATTTGAAGGCAAGCATGCTAACCACCAAGATACAGCGCCACTCATTCCAAGGTACTAGATTATTAAAATTGTCTGCCTTAACTGCTATTCATTTCCTATAATTTCACAATTTAAATCTATTAATTTTTATTGAATATTTATTTGACTTTAAGAAATGACTACCGTTTTTAATTTGTTTTATCCAGTTTTTGAACTTATGGTTTAAAAAAAAGTCGATTAGATAATAAAGTTACAGTACAATTTCACACTGAAATAAAACAAGAATTTATTAATTAATTTTCATATTATCAAATGATTTTATTATCATGCCTATATTTTAGATGTAGGATCCAAAGACGTTGTGTTTCATATTTTGAAAATGCGGAAGATGATTGGACTGACTACAAAACTACCCCGTCACGGCATTGGTGTTAGAGAGAAGATCGCTGCTCTGGAAAAGGCCAAGGAAGAATCTGGTGAAGATGTAAGTTTTATATGTTTTATTGGTTTGGTCCTTTCAATTCAATTCAATTCAATTCAACATTTATTTTGACCAAATTACAAAATATAACTCAACGAGACATATGGAACATATAGAGAAATAAACAATAACAAAATTACAAAAGAGAACAAGATACAGTCATATTAGGTAAGTAACAAAAATTGTTTGTGTAACACATGTTGTGATATATATGTGTTTTAATTTTCCATAAATTAATCTATAGAACAATTAGTTGAGACTTTCATTACATGTACATTCCCATTAATGAGTTTCATCAATTTTACCCTACATTTTCAAAGAAATCTAGGGCAATTTTGAATTAACCACCTCACTGGTTTGTCACATTAAATGATGTAAGGCATGGTAAAACCATGAATTTGTCACACAGGAAGTTATTGAGAAATAAGCAAATAAACAACAAGAAATATTCTAAATAGCCATGTTCATACAGAATTTTAAAGCGCTTATCTAATGTGACTTCCATTAGCATAAAAAGCATTCACCTAAAAAACAAGATCATGATAACTATATGCTAATTAGCTGCATTGGCTATAATTTTGATTGGCTTAATTGATGGCAGCTGAGGTTAAATAACAATGAATATCAGTGACTGGGCGGAAACCTGTAAACAGCCTACTTAATATAATGTCCTTGATTGGTTAAATTCCTTTTATGAAATAATTTATCACAATAAACTTCCCAAGATCTTGATAATTATCATGCTCTAGGAGAACACGTTAGCAAGGATTAACATGCTAAAGAAGATCATGATAATAGCTTCCTGGCGAGTTCATATAGAACATCATGATAATGAATATCACAATAAAATCTGAGTGTGATCCCAGCTAATAAATACAACGGTATTTAAAAAATTTTGTTTCATAACTTTGGTTATAGATGTCTGATTTTGATAATTGACCCTTCATTTTAACACTTACAACAAGTCATCATCAGAAACGCTGAACGTCCTCGGACATCGCGCGTCTCACTAGTTCTCTCCATTTGGTGCGTTGTTGGGCAAGTACGTGTATAGACCCCATTGTGAAATTTCTGGTTTCTTTCTTGATGTTGGCAATCCATGTTGTTGTTGGACATCCCTGAGGACGTTTTACCTTTCGTTCACTTTCTTGTAGGGCAACTCCAGCTGGTGTATGTTCATCTAGCCGAAGCATATGCCCGTACCATGTCAGTCTTCTTTTCTTTACTTTCTTGCTCCATTCTTCCTCTCCTGTTTTCCTATATAACTCATCATTCCTGATTTTATCTGGCCACTTTATACCTACTATTTTCCTTAAAAACTTACGTTGGAAGATATCTATTTCATTTTCTAACGATTTGGTCATTGTCCAGAGTTCACTATTGTACAGACAGATGCTGGTGACATATACGTTGAATACTCTTATTTTAAGCTTTATTGTTATTTTCTTGTTTTGGAGTATGTCAGATATTTTAGAGAAAGAGATGTTTACAACAAGTGATGGTTTCAATATTAACTCAATTTTTCAATTTTGCGACAACTTGGTGGTTTTGCCATGACATGCCTCAAATACTTATAAAGGATTGTGATTGTGATAAGACTTGTCAAAACTTTCTAATGGGGATGTACACGTAATGTTTTCAGATAACAATTCACAACAATTCAGCAATAATGCTGGCATGGTTATTGTAGCAATGCAGTATTTTCTGTGTGAAAGGGGCTTAATAAAATGAGGCATGTCATGGCAAAACCACTAAGTTGTTGCAAGATTGAAAAATGAAATTAATATTGAAAACATATTATACTACTTGTAAGCTTTATAATGAGTGGTCAGTTATCAAAATTGGACATCTATAACCAAACTTATGGAACAAAATAGACAAAAATTTTCTTTGTATTTGTTTATATTTCCAGTTGTTTATTTGCTTATTCCTCAATAACTTCATGTTCGACAACTTGGTGGCTTTGTCATTCCTTGGCCCAAATATAACTTCAAAAATCAAGAATTTATCAAAAAACAATTGCTAAATAATGAATTAAATCGAAGTGCAATGCATACTATCTAAGATTGCTTTTTAGGCGCATGAAGGTTTTCAAGAGGATACAGGAGCATTTCTTTATGGCCTTCCAATGGAACGCAGTGATCCAAGAGGGCGCTATACACCTTATGATTTATATGTCGTATCAACTGAAGAGGGCAGGTCATCCAAAATTTATTTCACAGCAAGTGCGTCATCTATTGGACTTGTAAGTTCTTTATAAATTTACATAAAATTATCCAGAAAGTAGTAAGAAATACACATAGATTTATTAGTTACGGCTAGGTGGTGAATTTCCACAAAATGGATAGCCCCAAAGTACAGTTCCATGTAAGTGCCTACTATTCCGGAATCCAACAATCAAATCGTGTTACGTTCTAATGCTGTTGCTATGTCGAAATTGCGCAAGCACAATCTTTTATAGAAGTTTCAAATTTATCAATAAATGAAAGTAAAATTAATCCAAATACAAAGATTTCGACAACATAAAATATATGTGACATGTAAATAATTCGTATGATAAAGAAATGTTAAAAATACAATAATTATAAAACAGTTATGAATATTTAACTTACATGTTTTTGTAGCCTGATAGAATCAAAATAGTAGGCGCCTACATGGGACTGCCATTTTACAGTGTTAAGATTACCATCTAGCTGTAAATAATATATCTATGAGGCACCTACATGGGACTGCCATTTTACAGTGTTAAGATAACCATCTAGCCGTAAATAATATATCTATAAGGCGCCTACATGGGACGGCCATTTTACAGTGTTAAGGTCACCTTCTAGCCGTAATTAATATATTTATGCAAATACATCAAGTTATTCCGAAATATAACTACTGTAATAATAAATAAACAAGTTGAGTTAATGAAACTACAGTAACAATATGTGCCTACTAAAAACTAAAAAAAATTTCTTGACCACCCAAGTCAAGTTTTAAAATCTGCTCTGCTTGGGCTTATGAAGATTTTTTTTTGCTTTATTAAAATATTTTATTGTGTAATGTTGGAGTGTGCCAGGGAGAAAATTCTCCGTTTTTTTTGCTATTTATCTTAATGATTTCAATTTTTTTTAATTTGAAGTTTATTTTAACTAAATGAGAAGCAAAATAATATATTTTGTATTTAAAACTTGACATTACTGTTACACACCAAAACTTTTTTGAAATAATTTAATTATCAACATAAATAAATTTAAATATCTAGCATCTAAAATAAGTAGTTTTGGTTGAAGAAAGCGATAATATATCTACCATTTATAATCCATAGAATCCTCCAGAAGAAAATTAATTAAAAACAATTTTTTTTTAAATATAAAAAAATAAAAATTAATTAATTATGGTATATGCTAGACTGAATGATAATGATATTAACATTTATGTAATGCCTTTTTTTTAATAAATTAAATTATGACTATTTGAATATTTTATTTACTTTAGCATATTGTTGAAGATGATGGATCTGAGTATTTAGAGCTCACACCTATTTTACAATGGTTGTATGAAAGGAGGTTGTTTAAAGCAGTGTACATCCTCCCTGTGTTTGTCAAGTTCAGGTAAATTATGGTAAAACTTAACCACTCTGTGTTAGAGCATACACTTACTTTACAATGGTTGTATGAGAAAATGCTGTTTAAAGCAGTGTACAACCTCCCTGTGTTCGTCAAATTCAAGTAAATCATAAACCATAACCATTCTGTGTTAGAGCTCACACCTACTTTACAATGGTTGTATGAGAGAATGCTGTTTAAAGAAGTGTACATCCTCCCTGTGTCTGTCAAGTCCAGGTATATTAAACTCATGCCCACTTTTATGCAGATCTTAAAACCTCATTTATTTCTTGTTGTTTCGACCACAACTTTCAATGTATACATCATCAACAGTTTTGAACAGACATGCATGAAAATTTGGTACACAAAGTTCAGGTCATTTCAAACAAACCTTCATTTCTCTTTTTAAGTTAGATCCCAGGGTATCCCCTAGACAGACAAAACAAAAAGGGGTTTCATCAAGTATGGTACGGTTGTCTAACACATGCCTTAATGAGGGTTGTGAGTTTGATTCCTGTCCAGGTGGGGCCTATTCATTGTTTTTTTGTAGCCCACCTCCACCAGCATAAATACATTCCTGGCTGTGGTCTCTTTTACTGACTCCCTTTCTAAATATATTTATAAGATGGTGACATTGTAGTTATTCCTGATGATGACATAATTTATGTCGAAATATTGAATCTTGTCACGATGGCGTGTGTCTCATTGCTTGGAGTATGCATTATACTTTCTTACGGTGACATTGTAAGTACTATATTTTCAATAGAAATATCAATTTTGTTTCTTATATTTTTAATTCACAGAATGTGGAAGGCATTTACTGTATGGAAGAAAAACGTCCGTGGTCTGAAAATGTCTAATCGCAAGTAAGTGTGAGATACATTTACTGTATATATTTAAAGTTTAGGATTTTTCTTTTTAGTTGCTTTCTTATTGGTATTTTCTCAATATGATTTGTTGGAATTCCAATTAGAATTGCTAGAGCAATTGAAATAAACGATTGATAAATAAATGCATGCTAAGTATTTCCTTTTCAAATTTTATTTTAAGATGTTTTTTTAACTACCTGTGGAAGCAGTTGGCGCAGCGGTTGCGTTTCCGACTTCCAGTCACCAGGTTGGTGGCTTGAGTTTCACTCTGGCTGTTTGTGTTCCTAGGCAAGACACTTTGTCTACATTGCCTCTCTCCACCCAGGAGTATAAGTGGGCACCTTGGAGGTACAAATGCCATATGCGCTAAATATGGCTGCAATATTATGGAATGGATTGTATTTCTTAGGCGTTTGCTCCAATGACTGGGGATAATTATTCTGAGGCTTGGCAATAAGCAAATATATAAATGTCACATATTATTATTATTATTTTGCATTAGTGTGAGTCTATTTTTAGACGGTCAGTTTAAAGCTATTGCTTATAATTATTGGCCTTCACAGAGAAACAATGATGAAACAGCTGTTCACAGCAAATGAGTTGCTACAGCGTTGCTTGCTACACATCCAGGCCCAGTGTGAGGCTGCATCAAGCAGTCGCCTAGCCATCGGAGTGGGGGACAAAGCCATATCCCTGCTTGCTATAGATCAACGTATGATGATGGGTTTAGATGAATTCTGTGTAAAACAGGCTGAGAAATGCGATGAAGCATTGGGACAACTACAAAGAATGAGATCAAAGTTGGTTAAAGTATGCTGGGAATGCTGTGTGGTACGTTTTACATTACTTATTACTATTGATTTTTAAAAAATTATTAATTTACTGGGTGGGCATAAATAAATTGCCTGTATATTACAGCTTAATATTTCTAAAATCATTTGTTGGAAGATTCTAAAATTTTATTTGGATAAAGGTAATTATGGCCCTTATAACCTGATCAAATTTCAAGTTAATTTAGAGGTTATTAAAAAAATGATAAAGACATATATAAAATAGTGAAAAAGTACAAATAAATGAATAATTAAATAATTACAATATATTATCATTAATTAACAAAAATTAATAAACCATAAACATTAAATAAATGAATAATTTAATAAATATAAAAAAACTATCATTTATTAATCACATGTAAGGAATAAAAATGTTAGATATATATTAGATAGTTAACCATTAAATAACGGGGATGGGAGAGGAAAAATAAAGAATAAGTGTAACTTATCACCAGGACAATACCATGCGACAAGTTTTCAACAGAGGCAGAGACATTTGGATAAAATAAAACTAGAACTTTAAAAAAATAGATACACAATTTGTTTATAAAGTTATGTATTTCTTTTTCTGACATTGATTTCGGGTCGGTAATATTCAATATTTTAGCATAATTACATCGTCATCAAGATATTGATATCAGTTTAATTTTTAATTTTAGAAAGTAGCTGAAATGGAGGGTGTTCAGTACAGCTTCCAGCCTCACTCAGGACCTCTGATGAAAAAGGTATCTAGCTCAGATCTAAGCAAGAAAAATAAAAAAGGTTTGTTAAGAATTATTTAGACATACCAATATATTGTAAGCTCTCTCTTTTTTCGCATCCCTTAACTTTTACGATTTCACGATTTGAAACAATTCATGGTTTTCTATTTTATTTTCACGATGTGACATTTAAAAAATAATAAAATTGTAATTTTACTATTTTACTATACCTATTAGTATGTTTTTTACCTGTTAATATGACTTCTATTTGTTGCAAACCCTTGTCACCTAAGTTTGAGTCGCTAGGCCGATTTTGCGAGAGAAATTCCATGATTTTATTTATTTTTAATCTTTTTTTAGACAATGGTCCAACGTACACACAGATTGCACAGTGGCGTAACGTTCTAGCACGTTTATCTAAGTTCCTACGTGCTGCCGACTATCTTGTACTTAACTTGTTAAGGAGATTGGTTAAGCATGCAGTGAAGACATTGAAGGAGTTTTTCCAGACTTCGTTGAATACCGGGATTGGCATTGAAGCTGATGAGAATGATCCTGAAGGATTAGGTTTGTTTAGGATTATGTAGGAATAAGGATTGGAAGATAAAAAATGCTTTCCAATGTGGGTCCTAAATCAACATCTACTAATCATGTTACACAATATTAAAGAATAGAAAAATTACTAATTTTAAAGGGTTACTGCTTTAAAACAATATCAAAAATTACATTAAAAAGTTACTTATGCTTATGTAGATTTGACTCATCTTTCCATTTATGAGTTTATAATTGAAATGCGACTTCAGTTTTCAAACATAACCCTTTCAAATTATTAATTTTCCTATTCTGTAACACTGTGTACTGTAATTTGAGTAGTGGACCTGCCTTTGATTTGGGATGAACTTTGCAATGTTGATTGTGGCATTATTTCATTGCCAAAAATGTGAATATTTATCAATGAGGCTGCAACTAAGTTTTCTAAAGATTTGTCAATTGAAATTCACACCAAAACTGATTTCAGGTCGAAACAACTAATGATTAAAAAAAGATTGGATCACTGGTAAGGAATAGAAACAAGTACTGGATGCGCACTGAATTTGTTTCAGACCTGGTGTGATTGCATATTAAGTCCCTTAATACCTTGAACACCACAGTAAACTGTATTGCCATAGCCTGGAATGTTATATAGACCGCCACCTTTTCCATCGTCCTTCTCTTCATTCTCGCAGCGATATAGTACGATGTTCATATCACTCAATGACAGGTTTTCTGCGATTGACATGAACTTAAAACTGGTACGTGGTGAATTTCCACTCAATGTCCGGACACGGTAACCAAACTGAGCAATACACGATCGTAACAATTGCACCGCCTTTCTTGCAGCAGAGTTTAGACTTATTCTGTAAAAATGATCATTATCATTATTATTATAAAGAAATTTATAATGTGGCTTTTGGCAAGGGATACAACACAGGCGGATCCAGGATCCATGGAATGGGCGGTATATTTTCCCAGATCTGAGTGTGCGTGGTTCCCGGTTTTGATTTTGACAAGCAAACAAAATATCCTGTTTTCTGTGTTTTGGCCTTTTCAATGTTATGCTTGCTTCATATATAGGTCTGTAATTTTTTGGTTCAATTTTAGGTTTGGCTCACCTAATATAAGGGAGGGGGAACAGCTATGATTTCATGATAATAGGGGCGCACACTGGCTACGCCTAAATCCCTGTACGAGGAGCAGTAGACAAGATATTTCACATTCAGTTGCTTGCTCCCCCACTAAGGGTCACATCTTTTCGAGATAGGGCTACTCTCTCTTGTCCATGGAGGACCAGCATACTGGGGTAATGATCTATTCAAAACTTGGTGGTTAACATGCTTGCCTTCCAATCCCAAGGTCTGAGTTTTGAACCTGGCTGAACACTTTCTTTCTTACAACCCATCAGACAGTGCCACTCTCTAAGCCTCATAATGAGACTTGGTTTAGAGAGACATAGACATACTGTAGGTCTCATCCTGTAAGAGGCAAGAAAACTTGCCATTGTCCACTATGTTCAGATTTTCAGACAAACCAGTCAAGTTTAAACATGTTTACATTAGTTAAATGATTTAATTTCCATACAGTTTGGATTAGAGAGATTCAAGTTTAATTATATTTACATTAGTTACATGATTTTGGAAATTTAAAAAAGGTTCAGTTTAGCACGTAATCAATTTATACGTGGGATCGGTTTAGCAGAGTGGACTGCATTTCTTTACTTTTCTTGGTTGAATTAAATAGCCTTACCTGAATGCTATAACACTACCAGGAGGAAAATCAATGAAATCAACCTCTTGAACTGGTGAGTCCATATCCCCGCCGTCTGTCAACTCCACCATGTTGCTACTAAACAGTGAACAGTGCTCCTGCATCACTACCTTGTACTCTGGCAATCCATTTATAAATGTTTCATCCTTTTTGAAGGCACAGTCTTTTTTAGAAACCAGTTTTGCTTCCAAGATGATCTCGTCAACCACTCCTAATATAAATATTTTAAAAACAGAGCTAAAGAAGAGAATTTTTCAATATTTTAAAGAGGTATTCCTTCTAAAATCTACCCAAATTTAAATTTCTTTGGAAATTTACCTCTTTATTATTTGTGCACATATTTTACCATTGGTTAACAAATTTAGACTTGTACAGAAGCAAAGCTAATACAGATTAATCCACTTTATTTTTTAGAATCCACACAAAAAAATAAAATTCTGTTCTGATTTTGCATTTTTTTATGCTTGGAAGCAACCATCATTATGATCAGTATTATGTTTATAAATATAACATACTCAATTTAGAATGTTTAAATTTATTTGGACTTTGAAAGGAATGAACATTCTTTATAGAGTGAAAAAGTAAAATAGAACGAAGTGTTTATTTCTGAAATACTAAGTAGTCTGAAGAAAGGTAAAGATAGATCTATGGGATGCAAAAAACTGTTTAAGATAAAAATTACCTGGTATGCAAAGCGGTGGGACATAGCCAGTGTAGCCTGGATTAGATGGGTTTGAGAAGCATGTCCTAGCCACCATGATAACTGATTGGTGGTTGCTAGGGCAATGCCGGGTAACTGCAACAATACACTCATCAACCTGATCAACATATATCTGTAAGGTGTAAAATAAAGGAAAAAATGCTTATTATTTCATGAGTGCCACCACAGAGTCACAAACTATTATACACATTTACAGAAAGGCATACAGAGAGACATAACCAGCTCAAATCGAGCGATATGCAGTGGAACAGAGAACTGAGACTTTGTAAGGTCTAGTCTTTGTTCACGTACCATATTGTATGTGATCACTCAAGCATAACAATATTAAGGTTTGTCCACAAGAAAGAAGACGAAGACGATGACAATGACGAGAAGAAGAAGAAGAAGAAAGAAGAAAGTTAGTGGCTATTTGCCTCCTCCATAGAGTAAAACTGAATGCTCAGTTTTGTTAATCACTGCATGTGCCCGTGTTTTGCATCTCTTTATGCATCTTTGAGGATACACACATAACTCTCTGTGTCACTTTGAAGTGTGACTGAAATTTTATAAAAAATAAATAATTCTGACTTTGATAATTCTCTTCTGTTGATTAAAATATCTGATCAAAAAGAATTAAAAACTATGGATAGTGTTGGTAGACATATATATGAAGTTAAACATAAATATGAAGGTAAACATTTGAAAGACAGGGGAGCAGAATTTAACTGCCAACTTGTTGGAGGTATATTAACAAGTATTTTCAGGTCTAAACCTAAGGCCAAGTATACACAATCAACTCATGTGAACTTTAAAAACAGTACTTCTTTCACGATGGGGGTTACCCCTATGTGCATATCCTTCTTGCCGCATATAAGTCAAGTTAGAAATAAGCCCAATGAATAGGTTTTATAGGCTTATGCAGAAGTAAATCCATTTCCATGCCTGAAGGCTCATAAGGTTGGAGGTTATTTCCAGTTTAAGTAGTGTGAAGTGGATGAGAGTATGATACTCCCCCCTGGATGGGATGTTAGTCCATAGCAGGTTGCTTCCCAGCAATTTGCCGGTACACATCATACGGCTGGGTAGTCTGAAGCAATGCGAATAAAGTACATTGCACAGGTGCATAGGCAACTGTCATGAGTAAAACTCCCAGCCTATCAATTGGGATTCTGAACCACAACCGCTGCGGCAACTACTCCCACAGGCTTATACCAAAGTACTTCAATAATGTTACCTGTGAGAATCCTGCATAACCAAGTGTTTGATGGAGATCATTCAAAGCCTTCTTAGCAGAGATGATTCCACTTGACATGTTCACTTGAGAGATGCTGCAACCTTCATCATCCCAACTTGTATACAGACGGTCTTCATTCACAACATGTATCTATGGTTGTACAAGTTTAGTAACATAAAATGGGAAGACTGGAAATACTGCAATTGCACTATTCTGTAAAAGCATAGCCTGCCCACCGTGTAAATTATTATCAGGGTTCATACATTTTGAAAAGTGGCGGCACTACAGGGGGGCTAGAGGAGATCAGTGATCAAATGAATCTGTTCTGTATAGTGCTTGCTTTTATACCATTAACATCATCTGCTATGCAAATTTCAAATTTCTGCGACTATGCCTGAGGTGAAAGTCGCCGAGTGTAGTAGCCTGAGGCATTATTCACAATTTGCATAACTCCAGAAAAAAAAATATCACCATGTTATCATGAAATTTCCGAAAATGTCATGGTAGAAACTGCAATCAAAGTAAAAAAACATAATCATAGAAGCCGATATATCTAAGAGTTTGCCTTCTACTGTCAGCAAAGTTTGACACCAATCAGACTTACATTATTTTAATTACTGTGGTAACAAACTTTTCCCAACAAATTCACCACAACTGCCACAGCAGCAGCAGTAGCCACAAAAAAAAAAAATGGTGAAATTAGTAAAAACAATAGCCTCCCCTGAGCTTTTGGTGAGGCTATGAGGTTGCAAGTGTTCGTCCCCGCAAATAAGAAATAAACATTTTTGAGAGCCCAAACAGTCATGAGCAGTTAGCCTTTTTGGATTTTTGTTTACATCAAAAACAGTGTTGCGAAAAGAAACATATCACTTGCGAAGTGGAGGATTACACCTCAGGCTCAATGTGTTTGGTAAAACTGTATATTTTTTTTTTATTTTGTGTTGCATTCAACAGTCAGTTCTCACCACTTAAAGGTTGGGATCTACATCATGCTTTCTAAACTAAGTGTCACAGGCTTAGAAAGTGCCCATGTTAGGTCATGGTTAAGAACCTAGTGTGTTCGAACCAACCTCAAGATTGGAAGACAAGCGTGTTCACCACCAAGCTATAGTGTAGTACAAATGGCTTTCAGATCCACTCTCACAAAAAATCTACTAATAGTTACATTTTTCATGCTAGCACTGGTCTATGTGAGGTTCATTATCCAAGCTCCCTGTATTTGGCAAGAATAGTCTTAATACCTTTGCTCTCAGGTCATATAGGATGTTGTTCATTCCCTGGTGCCACATATTATGGTATTCAATGAATAACTATTTGTGAGGTCTCATCACAACGTGATTCTTATGGTAGGAAAATCCAAAATTGAGTTATTGGTACCTACTAATAGCAGGGCTCACAGAATTGGTTGCCCGATGGCCCAAGGCAACCAATAATTTATGAGGGGCAACCAAAAATTATTAGGGTGTGTCCAGACAGGTAACCAGTTCTTGGCTCATGCTAAGTTGCCATGGTCCCAGTAATCTAATTAGGAGCTTTGACTAGACCTAGCCTTAGTGAAAAAGACAAAGCAGTACTTCTACAGTATTGTCCAGACCCAGTACAGTTTTAATCATTGCGAATTTTCTAAATAGAAATTACAATCATTCTAGCTATTTTTTTTTAAATTGGAAGGCAACTATAAAACTGTGAGGGCAACCAAACTTTAAACTTTGGTTGCCCGAATGGCAACCAAATATTTAAAAATTCTGCAAGGCCTGAATAGAGCACAATATATAAAGCTGTAAAGGCTGTTTTCTTGTCGATTGTTATTCCAAAATCGCCGATTTTAAACAGCATTTTGAATTATTAAAAAAAAGTTAAAATATTAACGATAAAATTCAAATCACGCTGGACCACTATACTTCCGATATTTACTACTCTGTGCACACAGAAATTCGTAAACCTTCGTGATGAATTAAAATCCCAATAAAACAAATTTAATGAACTTTTCGAGCACCCAAATTTAACGATCCAAATCGCCAAAGTTAAACTCGGTTTAACCTTGACGATCCAAATCGTCAAACTTTTTTTTTAACGTCGAAAGTAACCCCTTTTCCTGTCAATCATTGTGAAAATCGTCATTTTTCAAAATTAACTATTGAAAACACAGATTCAAATAGCCGTTTTTGGCATTAACGATCGACAGGAAAACAGGCTTAATCCACACTTTAAACTACATTCATTGGATAAGTACATCAAAGGATATTGATCACTTGACGTTTCCATGTATAGAATTGGTGTCTACTAAAAAAGTCTAAAAATAAACAATTTTAAGATGTCAATCTCAGAGAATCTGCATGGAAGCCACTTTCATCTATGAAAACTGACCACAAAAGTTATAAAAAAAATATTAAGTACTAATGGAAAATCTGCATAAATGACATTTTTCTGCATGAAAACTGACCAAAAAAGCATAATTAATTAAAACTAAATTTCTCAAAAATTTGACTTCAGACATATTTTGATGATTATCTCAGTTTGATCTCACATAGGATGCGACTCATTTTTCAGCGAGTCCTCACCTTTTACCTTGTAAAACAGTATTGTTTCATAGAAGTATAAACAGATGTTTAAAAAATACATACTTATTTTACCATCTGTTTTATTTACATATATTTCTGACATATTCTCATTATATTTGAAGCTACGGCTCCACTAATATATTTTTCCCATTTTTTTCATTTCCTCTATTTTATTGGCACAACAAAAAAAAACTAAAATCAACAGAAATCATGTAACCTTAGTAGTGTATAGATTAAAATGAAGAAGAGAAAAGGCGTGCCCATCAAGCTCAACTCCCTATAAACATTAATTTAGTAATCTTAATTTAGTTTCCTTTACTCTAGAATAAACTTAAAGATCAAGTGGCACACATTTCAGGTGCAGATTTAGGGGGAGGGGGGGGAGGCACAGACGGCATGCGCCTCCTATTATCGGCAAAACGTAGTTGGGTGTAAATTGACCTCCATAGTATAAGGGGACATAAAATTGAGGCAAATAGGGTACCAAAACAGTAAAAATTGGCAAATAAATGTTTCTTTTTTTTTGGTTCGTCAAAAAAAAAATGGGAAACCACGCCCACACGGACCTGGAAAAGTGCGCCCTCACCCCTCCCCTTTTCTCGGATCTTCCCCCAGCTTTTTAAAATGGTTCATTTTAGTTTATAAAATATCCTTCATATTGGTAAAATTCAGTTACCCCTGTTCTTTCTGTTCAAACATATAAAATGCTGTATTAATTAACAATAAAAACCATTAAATGTTGTTACCATGTGCACTGACTACACATGATAAGTGCATGTAGTTACTATACAGCTTTTTCTATTAATTTCATGCGTGCGTTGTAGTGGTATCACATATGTCATAAGACATCAGCAGTTTCAACTTTAGCATTTTTCAGATTTTCCACCATTCTTAGAATTGAAAATCAAAAAAAGGTGTATAAAATGATAACTAAAAGTAATTTATTTCTATTTCTATAAAATGTCTCACCCCAAAATGAGTCGCATCATAGGTGAGATCAAATTAATTATGAGTACTACAATGGTACTTATATTCCATTACAATTTTCTTTTTTGGTCATTTTTCATGCAGGAAAATGTCCTTTATGCAGATGATTTTCTGAGATTTTTAGTCTTTTTAATTGTTTATTTTTAGATTACTTTAAGGGGAGATTTTTTTCAAAACCGTATTAACACGACTGAAAACTTCAAATGCTTATATCTTGGGATGTACTTTTCCAATGAATGAATTTAAAGTGTAGTTAACAGTTTATAGTGTGCTCTATTAGAATATACCAATAACTCAATTTTGAATTTTACTACAACGAGACTCATTTTGTGGTGAAACCTCACAAATACTGACTACAACATGCTTACAACATTTTCTTAAATCTGAATACTAGGTCGTAATTTTAAAATGGACGTACACATGACCCATATAAATTATTTTAAGATACTAGCAAAAATTGCATACAAATGTTACTTTATAGGTAAATCTGCAAGATTAGATGAAATGGGCTTCTAAATTGGTTTGTTCAATCTCACCTACTCTTGTGAGTTTTATTTTGTTTCTGCATTGTAACAAAATACAGGTACAGTATGCATTTTTACCTTCATTGTTATATTATCAATAATTTATATCTGTTATACTACTGGTAACATAACCCACATAAACATTTACTACTGGAATTTTTATTTCTTTTGCTGTGTCATTCCAGTTTACAATAGCATTATATTAAAGATAAGGCCTTGTAGGACCAATAAACAGGGATTAAAATACATATTAGAGAGTTATGACAAAGCAAAAATAAGTCAACAATAGGACAATACAAACACTTGCCCTTGATCACCTCTTAAGATGTTAAAGTAAACCATTGAGTAATTAATCCATGAGTAAACTAAATATTATAAAAAAACATTCATGAAAACTGAACATGCAGCACATACTAAATGGTAATTTGCAAATTGTTAGGACCGACCACTTCTGTATTATATTTTTTTATTTATTCAGTATAAACTCTAAGATAATTTAATTTTGTTTTTAATGTAATATTTGTCTGTAAAAAAATTGCAGATTTGCTTTATAGTTTTCTATCATTTTTCAATCTGGCTAAGGAAATTACAATTTTGCAAAACATTTATTACCTTGTTATTTTGGCTAAACAATTCGACCATAGTGCATGAGCACAGATATATTAGTTTTTTTTTAAATATTGATACGATATTATTTACATAGGTATTCTATTGTAAACTATTTTACTATAGATCGTTGTATTTTCAAGGTGGGTCCCAAAATATCCTTATCGCTCAAAAGGGTCATCAACTTAAAATATTGTTGAAATAACTGAAAATATTTATATGAAAAAAACATTAAACAAATACAAAATACATATCAAATATAGAGTTTATAGACCACCATAAATTATTCTAAATTATATTCATAAATAAAGCATAACTAAAATAGTATTAGCAGTAGCAATATAACAATATATTAATATAGGAATGAGTAGTAGTAGTAGTAGTAGTAGTAGTAGTAGTAGTAGTAGCAGTTGTAGTAGTAGTAGTAGTAGTAGTAGTAGTAG
>JAOTQE010062123.1:0-18443 GCA_025631205.1 Nesometra sesokonis | reverse complement strand
GATAGTCGCGTTATGACGTAATTTATTGGCCCAATACTTGGTTAGTATCTACCGTGCGAATTAGCTCTTATTCGCACATCAACGTGCGAACAGTCACTCCGTTTTTAAAATTTGAATTGGTCAGACACCAAACACCAGAAATTTCAAAAATTGATTAGGTCTATGCCACCAATACCATGAGATCTAGAACCATTTCCCACCAAGATTCTTTACAAACTCAACTGCATTTGTTCTACACTCTTTGTATTGTATAACTGCCAACTCTCACGCATTATGCGTGAGTCTCACGCATTGGAGCCTATTTTAGACGTTTCACGCATAAATTAATTTATCTCACGCATTAGCAGAATTCTCACTCATAATCAGTCATTCCAATAGTTTTTCGTTTTTCTCACGTATGGCATAATAAAGAGCAAAATACGGTAAAAACCGCCCCCAAAACAGTGATAACTAGGGCAGAAACGGCCCAAAAACGGTCAGATGACATTATTTTTTTTTTTTTTTGCTTGTCAGATCGATACGGGAGGGGATGTGGGCCAGATAGTGGTGGAGGGGTTTTTCTAACGCATTGCAGCCAAAAAAAGTTGGCAGTTATAGTATTGTCAATGCACATCTCTTATCTGGTGTTATTCCTAAAGTTTGGTTAGATTTTGAGTTTGGTTAGGTTACTCCCTTTTAAAGAAACCCACATTAGATCCATCTTCCTTCACAAATTAAAGGCCTGATACCAACATCTCTTTTGTTTTAAAAGTCCTTGAAAAGATTGTCTGCTCATCTCTTGTTGAAATCATGAACAAGAACAATTTGTATGATCAGGTCCGGATTTGGGGGCGTCTCCAGCCCCCTTTCGGAAAATAAAATACTGTATATAAATATTATTAACATTGTCTATAAAACGGAAATATTTAGCAATAATTGATGACTTATCATGCCCCTGAGGCCATTTCCAGGCATCTAAAGACAAAAATTTCCCCGGGAAAATTCCCCCGGACCCCCTAAAACTTTCGACTATCTTCCGGCCCCTTTTCCAAAAGTCTGCATCTGCCCCGATGATCAATTCCAATTAGTGTATTGGAAAGCTCAGCACAAAATCAACATTATTGAAAGTGAATATTTTGTAGGCCCTAGACCATTAACGTACTTTACCTTACCTTTACTTTATCAAGTTAGCAAGTATAATGCATACTCCAAGCAATGAGATTGCTTGGAGTATGCATTATACTTTCTTGAAGTTGATTAGTGGACCTTTCGGATTTACTTTATCAGTTTTTTCTGGATTTGCCTGCCACTTTTGAAACTATTGATCACAGTATTCTCATTAATCATCATTTTGAATTAAGTATTTCTGCCAGTCTTGGCTTGGTTTTCAACTTATCTTGCATCACGTCAACAATTTCTGGCCCTATTGCTATTGAATTCCTTATTTACATGCACCCTCTTGGTAACATTATTAACAAGCACACAATCAAATATTATTGAGTGTGTTCAATCCTGTCTATTGTTAAATATACTATGCTGCAATCCTGACAAAACCGATAGTCTGTACGACAAATTCTTTCTGGTCTATTTTCCTTGTTTTACGCACATGGGGCAGATTCCAGATACAGCGAAAGGGGCAGGGGACACGTGTGGGCGTTGTTTGTGGTTTTCAATTATATAAGCAAAAAGCGACTAATATCAGGGGGCACAACTACATTTTGCCGATAATAGGGGGACCCACAGTGTGGTACATTAATGGACTTGTTGCACATACTTTTAGTTTGATACATGTGATAACAAGGTGCATTTATTGAGGTACCACCTACTAATAGGGATGGTACATCAGTAACTTGTCAACATGACATGTGATTGAAGTTTACGATTGTTGTCAAGGTTTAATATCAGTAATTTATTGCCTTGACAAAAGGTACCAGTGGTAGAGATGGCAAGCAGGTACCATCACCATAGTGGGACCAGGTAAACTAAGAGACAAACTCTAAAAAATAGTGGCAGTACCTGGTAGCAGGGTGCTGTATACCATGTACCACCTGTATTAAGGCATGAGCTCTTAAGGTACCATACCTTAATAAAGCAACACCATAGGGAACAATGCAGGTGCCAAGTAGTGTATCAGAGATGGAACCACCCTCTACTTCAATTTCGGTGATACCCAAGGACCACATCTTTTTAAGTACCTCTTTAAATAGTAGAGATATCAGAGATGGTATCACAATGTACAGGTGAAACCTTAATAGAAGTGGTACATGATGGTCCCTTACTTTAATCCTGGTGTTACCAACCGTATTAAGATACCGCATTAACAGAGGTAAAGTCTAAAGCCTCAAGTCTGCTGGGCCCCAATTACAGGTGGTACCTTAATACATATGGCATGCAGTACCTTAATAGAGGAGGTACCTCTAATACAGGTGATTATGATATAGTTGGTACCTTAAAGCACAGGTGGTGACTAATGGTACCTCAGTACCAGGAGGAATTAAACCAAGTGACCACCACCTCAATAGTGGTACTACCATGTGCATAAAGTTTGTACCTTACATTAGAGGTGCATCCACATTTGGTTTAATACAGTTACCACTTTATATTAAGGTACCACCTCTTAATGTACCAGATATTACCACGCTCTCTTTTGGGAACAAAATACAAAAACAAACAAGTATATAATGCAATTTAATGCAAAAAAAGCAAAAGGGTCATTATACCATTTTTCTCTGATTATAATGCAATGAAGAAATATGTGTTACAACAAATACTAACAATAGATTTGTTTGAATTACCCAGCAGATTATAAATAATTTTGTTAAAAAAAAAACAACCATTCACTGAGTATCGTTACATATCCATAACATTCAAATCCCTCTTGGTACATTCCCTCAAAGCCATCTAAATAGGGATCATTGTAACTGTATATCAATTAGTTTTTTAATATAAATAAATAAGCCAAATAAAAAAAGTTGTAGTCATGCAAATGTATATTTACTTATGATATACAGTAGTTACGTTTTTTTCTTATGGTCATGCATCATAAAGCAATGTAAAAATGACTTGTCAACCAGATAATTACAGTAACGACATGTACATTTATTTGTTCGTCTTTTGGGCAAATCAAATCCATAAGCAAATTATCATATGAATGTATTGTTCGATAGCAATATCATACCTAAATTTTAAATAATTACTCAATACCATAATGTTTTAGTGTTGAGGTCATAAACCAGAGATATTAATTCTGCACCAGGTACTGGAAGAACCTTAAAAAGAAGACCATGGGCTTGTTCTCTATTAAAGACACTTGATTTTTGAGAATGTTCTTCTATTCGAGCCGACCTTTACAAACACAAGAGGGGCTTCTTTTCAGATTGAATGATGCAAATATTTAAAATCATATAAAAAAATAAGGTCTGCTAAAGATTTTCAGACGGTAGAATTTTGTTTATAAATCATTACATTATCAGTGTGCATCATCTTGTACAGTAATAGCCATTCTTATTGATCTAATAAAATGTTAACATTTTATTTTCTTCATTTTATGAACCTGTTTTAAAGAATTACAACCATATCTCTCTCTTTTTGTGACAGGCTTCAACGATTACTTTGCAATCGTTAATGGGCTTCTTTTGGAGATCAAACCCACTTGGCTTCTTTTCAATATTTTTTCAGTATAAGATTATTAAATTTGTAGCATTTTACATGTTAATGGAGTAAACAGTACTGTACATTTTTAATACAGTAATTATAGACTGTTACAAAAAAAATCATAAATTTTAGCAATGGTAGAAAGTACTGTAGATCATAGACCTATTCTCACTCTATACTATACACAATAGGTATAGATAACAGAAATTACATTTACCATTTGATTGGTGGGCAAATAATATTTGAATTAAAAATTCCTGTGCACAATAGTGTTTAAGTCAATCCAGTTAATGTAAAATATTTATACAACTTCACATCACCTGCCACAATTAAAACAATATTTTAAATTAAATCCCACCTATATTCAAATACAATATTTATTAGTGATAACTTCAAGTATAGATTTTAGCAATTTTCACAAAATTCCACTTTCCGATTTCTAGGTGTGTAAAAGTTCAATTTACATTTTCATGACGTCAACTCTCCCAAGATCCACCAATTGGAAAAACCGGATGTTTAATAAACTACAGTATAACATACAGCAGTGTGTTTTAACTCTTTTTGAGAAACATTCAGATATATTGCATTCTACAGCACTTCACATAAAAATTTGGCGATGAAGAAACTAACACTTTTAATTATAACTATGATTAAAACAATTTCAGTGATTCCTTAAACTGAGTTTTTGAAACCTTCGCGAATGCAATTTCAGAATTTTGGTCCAGCAACTGCAAATGACCTGTCTGTGATGGTTTTTCTTCAGGGGAAGAGAACACAAAGTTAATTTTTGTTTGCAGATCTTTTAACCTCATCTGATAGGTATGATGGAGTCAGTCCATTTAAAAACCTGCAAACACCTTAGAAAAACAAATTTTACACTAAATTGGATGTGTTATAAGTCTTAGGCTGTGTTTATGTATGGGTTTTTTTTTTTGCAGTCCAGATCGGCCTTCTGTCCCTTAATGTTGTTAATGTATGACCATCAGTCTACATAGTACTACTAGTATAGTTTGGGCAGTATCTGGGTATCAGAATATTAATCTTGTTAAAATGATGGTTTACTCTAGCGAAAGGTTATTCGATGAGATGAGCCATCTCTCAGGCAGTCAAACTGAGCGGGGGCGCTAGTCCACTACCCAAGCTATTGGAAGATGGTAGTATTAATTACTCCCAAGGGCTTTCAAGAGCTGGACAGAAAGTTATGAAAACAGGTCTGTAAACTGGTCTGTAAAAATTAATGTTTCTAAGGGTATGTTCAGATTCAAATGATTAAGCGAAGCGTAACATACACGTACAATTATTTGTGTCTGAACTAGCCAGCACTTAGTGCACGTCACTAATCCGGAGCGTAACTTGTGCTTCTTGCAACTGCAACCCCCAGATTAGCGTACGCTTTTGAGCTATGCCTCGTACACCTGAATGATTTTGACCCTGTGTCACGCATTGACCACTCAAAACTGCAATTGACCTGCATTGGCCAATCAATTATGGATGACTGTTTATAGAAAAAAACTACTGGTGGTAATTTTAAAATTGCTTATGATTCGTGGTATACCTTGTATCTGAACACCTTGGTCATTACGCCACAGATTAGCTTAGGCCCGACACTACGCTACCCTCCACTAAAGCTGTGAATCTGAACATAGCCAAGGGGTGTTGGTTTTAGAAGAGTTGACTACATATAGATTCTAAAAACCAAAAAGTTCAAAATAAAGTGCCATTTTCGCTAGCACGAAAATTCAGTCAAATCAGTGTAACTTCAGAACAAAATAAACACCTTATTTAGGTGCAGCATCACCATATTTGGAGCACATTTTCTTTCAAAAATTATCATAAGATTTATTCGCTGCTGTAATTTGTAAATTATTTATCACAAATATAAATACGCATGTTTAAAGGATGATATAGTGTATGATCAACATACATAATAAGACATAAAAAAAGAAATAGAAATATAGAAGAAATGTCAATATTTATTTTATATTCTGTTGGTATTACCAACTAATATAGCATCAATCAAATACTAAACAAAGGGCACCTGTGTAAAAAATAACATTCTGAATAGAGTGTAGACAGAAATAATTTAGTATTTTGTTTTTTCACCATAATAAAAATATGTATTGAATATCAATACAATTAACCAATCGGAGAAAATACAAACATTTTTTGTCAACCATACTATAAAAATGTCTTAGAATTTATAGACATTATGTTTACATAATATTGGCATTTATTAATATTGAAAACAGACCACCCCAAAATACAAAGTTCAACTTCAAACAGTTGGTAGAATATACATTGGAAGGATGTCCAAATGTGTATACTAATAAAAAATACTTGTTTGTCCCGCAAAGGCTAATAAAGTTACAAGAAATCTTTATACATAAAATATCACATAAATATTTGAAACATTTGACCATAACTTCCTTCTATGGTAAACTTGCCTTTACATGTGCTTATATTTTGGCCGAACAAATTTCTAATTTAATCTAATTTTTGTTTGTGTTTATAATTTTGGCCAGCAAATTCACATATTCCTCCCAGAGGATGTTCAAAAATATAGTTATTATCCCTCCACCACAAAAAGTGCATCGAAACTTAACAATTAAATTATATATTTTTTTTTCATCAAGGTTCTAATAGAGAAAGTTTCTTTTCTAGAGATTAACGCTAACAAATCAATTGTATAAAGTTTTTTAAAATGATTATTTTTACTGATGAAATTTTCTTGAGCAATACCTGTAAATATTTTGTAAACATTACATTCACAGAATAATAATGTTGGTAACATTAATTAGAGCACCATGTTTGAAATATAAGATGATTTACATATTCATTCTATTACTAACACCTTTACAAATTATTATACCCAGTAATAATGTAAATTAAAACATTTGAAGGAACCCTTAAATTAAAATTATATTACAGATACATAAAAATGACAATATATATAGTTTACAACAAGCGATATTGTTGATATTTATAATTATTATTATACAATAATAATAATAGTTTTCAGTTACTTATTTCAAAATTTAATATCAGTTATTGGAATCTTATAAAATGAAAATCAACCAATGTAGTTTCAATAGTGTCATATGCTTATCATTAATGACCAACACATATCAATTTACGATTTTCCTTAGACACCCATTACTGTACTTCCAAAATCTCCCAAATTTACAGGAAAAATAATTGAAAATTTACCAATTTATTCTTAAACTAATGACAAATTTACCTGTTATATTTTAAATAATCAAAATGGATGGTACACTTCCATACATTTTAGTTTTGTTTTCAAGTAGAAAAAAAAACAAAATTATTTTACTCTCTTATGAAAGGCCTAGATATGTTTTTATTAATTGCATGTTGCTGGGTTAGGAGGCTGTAAAACGTATTCAATGCCACCTAGTCTCCTTCCTTCATGCATATAACATGCATGATTTTGCTCGTTTCTGGTTACTAGATTTAGACAATAGCAAGCCCAATAAAGATTTTTAGGGTCCACCCAAAAATCAAATTGTTCTTTCTTATTTTGCGTATTGTTATGTTTAGGATTATTAAAATAAAATAAAGATAGTAGATGAGTACACTATAAATTTTATTAAAATGTATTTAAATTCAGCACATTTTTTAAGAACTGGGATTTGTAAGCAACAGGCCCTTAAAGAATCATAAAATCAATATTGATGCGACATGCTTATTTAAAAACAGTCATGATAAAGCATAGAGGGTGCTATTTCAGAGACCTCTAATGGTTTACAATATTACCCCAGCCATTGCAACAAATAGTTCATAGCGTTGCAACTGCAAGTAGTGCATATGACGTTTATACCTCTCAGATGCCAATATACACTACCATGTGAAAAGCGCCAATGTCAACAGTTTCTTGCCCAGGTGACCGGAATAAACCCTAAACTCCTGACTTCATGATCAGAAGTCAAACGTCAGTGCCAACTACAGTACTCCAATTTTATTAATTTAGCATCAGATAACAGTGTAAGCAAACAAAACCAAATTTTAATTACACTAATTTCTACTCTTTTTCCATGTTATTAATATAAGCAAGATTATTTCAAAATTGATTTTAATGATTTATTTGTCACGTTTAAATGACCCCACTTCTTTAAGCACAAAGATACTTTACACTAAGTATAGACTATACATCACTAATGGTTAAGATATATTTAGAATGACATGCATGCATTATCTGTATCAATGTTTTAAGCCAAAAAAATAGGATATTTCAATTTTAATGTAGAACTTCATCTCAAGATATGACAGAAATGTCATCTTTCAGATAAATTTTTTTCACTACATATGTCAGGACTTAGCAAACAATGGCACGGGAAAAGGCAGTACAGATATTTAAAAACTGTCATTTGTAGTAGCTACACCAATATCACAAACCAGCTGCCATTTATATTGGCTATACCCACAAGATATAACAGCTTGTCATTTACATTGACTCCACCCATAATATATGTTAACAATATTGGCTCCACCCATAAAAAAACTAATAATATTGACACCAGACACAAGACAAAAAATAGTAAAAAATTGGTTCCACCTATAAATCATATCAATAATATTGGCTCCACCCACAAGCCATGTTATGAATATCTGCTCCACCCACATGACGTATCAATAATATTGGCTCCACCCACAAGCCATGTTATGAATATTTGCTCCACCTACATGACATATCAATAATATTTGCTACACCCACAAAACACTATTATTGGCTCCACCCCAAGACATGTCAATATTTAATTCCCACAAACCTAGCATAAACAGGGTGTAATTTCCACCCAAGACCTTAGAAACTTGCAGAAAAAGCTTGCAATTTACATTGACAACCTAATACTTTTATCATGGTAACTACATAATTAGTACACAATACTATTAAAAGTAAGTAATAACAACCAGTGTCTTACAAAATTTACATACAGTATATATAGTACTAGTTAGGCAGTACAAGATCATCACTAAAGTTACCATGAATATTCATACACAGTATGGAAGAAGAAAGGGGAAAGGCAAGGTATAGGAAATTACAATGTACATACACATTAATGATGACAGGGTATTTACATCAATTCAATTGTGTATATGCTGTTCTCCAATTAAACTAAGTAATATGCTCTAAATGGGTTAATATAACCACAGTTTAACAAGGGATAAGGAAGGGTGCTATTGAGTGCTTTACAAATTCCAAATATTCAAAATCCATTACATTTTGGAATGTTAAAATTCCAACAGTTTTCCTCTGTATTTTTAATTTTCTTTTGTGTAACTTTAAACATTAGTGCCAGCAAAATAATAAAACTCTAAATAATTTGGATCTTTTAGGATTTGAACAAGATTATTACAACACTCAATAATAAAAATTTACTAAATTTTGATTCAACCCACAATGCATTTTTTACATAAATACACTAACTATAGATAATAACTTAATTAAAAGTTGATAATAACATGCGATTATTGTAAGGTTGAAAATTGTTAACATTTAAAAGAACTTCATATACTTTTAGATCTAATTTAGAAGTCACACAGCTAATACCAAACATTAAACTGATCAACAGTTTAGCATGAAATATATAGTTATACACCAATGACAAAAAGTATAGATATTCCACTAACAGACATCATATGTTACCTTAACACTTAAATTCTTAATATAATATTTATACCAGCTTTCATGAACGGTACATTTACACTATGGCCAAGAAGTAAACAAAAAATAATAAATATACCAATGTTAAACATTGCTTAGGTACAGTATTGATCTAGCGGGTTTTAGTAATTATTCAGGTAACACAAAAAAGGAAGTAACTTGATTGGAGTTACTCAACACCAAAGGATAATCAACAAAATTTTGAAATTACTTGCAGCGTGGCCAGTTTATTGGTAATTGGGCAGTATATAATTTACACTCCTCCATAGAGTGTACTGCCTTTATTGAATTTATTCATGCAAATATGTAAATAATTTTACCCTGTTCAAGCCAAGGTTGATAATCAACCTAGCATGTGTGTCCATGGACAGTATATGACACTGAGACAATTCAGTGGGTTCATAATATGTTGCTGAAGTTGGAAATTGGCCTGTTAACGGCAACAGATACATGACGCACCGTATTGAAGTGTTATGAATTTGTAAGATAAAGAAACTATTCTGATCAGGCTTGAACTCTCACTGACGCATGACTTGCTCAGTGAGTCGTTAGCCAAGGTACTACTCCATCATGCAAATTTGGATACCTGTGTATGATTGAGCCTTAATACTCAAATTTAGCCAGGACCATGCAGTAAAAGCTGAGTATTTTTTTAAACAAAGGAGTCATATAGTTTCAGCATGCTTATGCCAGAGCATGCAACATATGTATCAAATTCTTGAGTAGCTATACAATTTAACCGAAGCCGACAATTTCATTTCATTATCTTATTTACAATGGTTTTCTTCATCAGCTGTCGTCGGTTTTTATCGCTCTACAATCCACAAGATTCCCACCAGCAAAAAATAGATGAGTTTGCATCGTCCGCAAAAACAAACTAAACAACAGCTAGTGTGCATGCAGTCGAGTCCAGAAGCTTTTCTTGCTGAAGGGGGAGCAACACAATTAGATCAGCTATGTCTTGCGTTCATGTAAATGCGTCACTGTGAAACCAAGCCCAATAAAGCAGCTTCATCTCACTTTTCTTTCACTATCTATGCTATAGCAGTTTTTCCACTTGATTCACTGCAATGATGCCATAGATAATTGTCTTATTGGTTTCACTACACACAACGTAGTAGTTTCATTTGATCAATTTACTGCATATTAGCAGTCGTTGCATTTTCCAGCTAGTTTCCCGAATCCAAGTTACGTTCAGGACCATCTACAGAAACAATATATAAAGTTTTTATATTTAAAAAAAACCCAAAATGATGAATTGTAACTTAAAATAACAAAAATCCTTAACAATGTTTAAAAAAATTTAATTATAAAGTCAAGAATTTGAGAATATAAATGTTTGTATTAATTTTGTTGCTCTTTTGTTACATTTGATAATGGTAAAAATTAGTCTTTTGATGATTTTCTGCTACATTTAACATGGTATGTTGCAAAATTATGGGTAAATATTTGCTAGTGCTGCATGACAATATATAAAACATAACAAACAGGATAGTCAATACATTCCACATTAGGGGTTAACCACAAATATTACAATTTATTTAGCCATTTTTATTAGCCAATTTTATCAGGTTGTGAATAGTTCATAAATTTAAATGAACAATAGATTCATTATTAAAGACCACATGAAATGGTATTTGGCTAAAGACAATTTTGCAAGCATATTATGGTTAACATTATTATGTAGTATAAATTCATATTTTTAAAAATAAACTTGTTTTTCTTAAACTTTTTAACTGTTTTTGGGCAAAAATGCAACACGAAAGGTCAAGCAATAGGTAAATTACAACATCATATGACACCTCCACAACCCATGTGAAATTCTCGTTCGGGAAAATTTCTATAGTAACTACACGCAAACCATACATGGTAATGGTGTCAAAAGGCACTGAATAATTTGACCTCTGGTAGTTTAAAGACCATGACATGCATTTTAAAATATCATTTATAATGTCCTTCACACAATATTAATTCAGTAATCAGATATTATTTCCATTCAAATATACAAAAAGACTATTTATTTAACAATAAAATCAACTGGTATTAAATGCATTAAAATCCTGAAGTCAAATTTACTATGGTATATGAGTGTGTGTATTTACCAATAGGATTTTTCCATGACATGTAGCTTGTCCATTTGCATTTTGAAATTTTTTCCTAGTTTTCAGAATGATTTTGAAAAGGAGTTTTAATATATACTTAAAACAATCTCTTTCTTTTAAAGATGGATTTTATATTACATATATACCATTAACTATATGTGAAGTCTCACCATAAAATGAATTGCATCGTAGGTGAGATCAAATTGAGATAATCACTAATATGTCTGAAGTAAAATTTTTGAGAAATTTAGTTTTAAGCATTATGAGCACTATGGTACTTATATTTCATTATAATGTACTTTTTAGGTCAGTTTTCATGAAGCAAATTGTCATTCATGCAGATTTTCTGAGATTTATAGTTTTTTAATTGTTTATTTTTAAATTGCTTTATGAATGATTTTCTCAAATCTGTGTTTGCATACTTGAAAATTTCAAATGCTCATATCTTTGGATCTACTCATCAAATTAATGTCATTTAAATTGTAGGTTAAAGCTTATATTGTGGACTATTGGAAGGTACCAATACTTTAATTTTCAATTTTCCTACTATGAGACTCATTTTGTGTTGAGACCTCACATATTTGTTTCCAAAATTTTCTTAAAAGCCAAATACCAAGGCAAGTATTCGACGCCATTGTTGAAATTGTTAAATAAAACTAACTTTTGTATACTTGAACAAAAATAAAATCTGACAACTGAATTTTAACAAGAGAATTTTAAAATTTAAACTATTTTAAACTGTGTCCTATGGTTTTTAACTAATCGAATAATGCTTCATTTTTACCACTTAATGCAATTTCTGTAACACTCCGACACAAGTTTTCCAAACAGTTGTTAATATCAGGTTCTTGTAGTGATGCTGAAGATTCTGTGGTCTGTTGGCCTTGTGGCGCTACTGGTTGGGACATCCGTCGTACCGGCATTGACTGCGTTCGTTGTACACCTTGATGATGGTTACCACTTAACTGAATAACAAAAATATAATCACTGATGAGAGAGTGGTAATATAGTAGCATGGGATATCAAGGAGATCTTGAGGCTATATTAGTATTACTCTCAACATTATACAATACACCGAATTAGCGACCTTGTTTACATCTGGATTCATAGGTATAAATATAAATACAGAGTGCTATTTCTATACTTCGCTGTTTAAAATGAGCTAAGAAAGGACAAATTTAAAGTTTATGCATTTGTATTTCTTCATTGGTAACTCATTCCAAACCATTGGGATACATTCATAAATCCTTTTTTACACCAGCTATGCTTAGTTTTAGTTAAATTGGAATGGATTAAACCTGTCAAATTTGCTGAGAACAATGAATGGTTTTAGGCCCAAACCATGCAAACGGTGCTGGTCTGCTTGCACATAGCGGCTTAGCTCTCCTGAGTGGATCACCGCAAATCCAACTTTTGGCCTAGCTTGAATTATGTATATTTCCTTTTAAATGTAAATTAAAACCAGATCAACTGTGTTCTATTTAACTTAAGACTAAGATAGATGTTTACTAATGCTTTAAAAATGATCATACTTGCTAAATTCAATGTGTATGGTATTTCAACGAAATTTTTGGGTAACATTCGCACTAGCGTATGTTACGAGATAGGACTTCACGGTTTGTTGTGGTTCTCGTACCCACAACGTCGAGTTTTCGTGACGTCACAGGCCATCGCTAATTTGGTCTATTAAACATTAACTAGATATGAACTTGTCCTTAGGACGAGTTAGCTGATCCGCACCTCAGAATACTATAAAAACTATAGTAGTCTCAGTCCACGCTCATTTGACAGAAGAGCTGTACCACGACACACACACAGGCAACTACAATACATTTTATCAACATTGACCTGAAGTATATGTCATCAAGATATGATTGAAAAATGAAAATTGGTTTGGAAGATTTATCAACTGCATAAGGAAACAAAAGAGCAGCGCATCAAAGACTTCATATTTCAACATTCGTTAAAAATACATATCATAATTATTTAAACTAAATTTAAAATTGTCGTAATTCACATATCAGCTCCATGATTCCGAAGTTTGGCTGATATTTTAGGAAAGGTAAATGAGATACCTTCAAAATGAAAAACAACATTTCATTAAAAATGGGCATACAAGACAAAAAGGATGAAAAAGTGAGTGAGCTAATTCAACTATAAAGGAGTTACTCCTACACAAAAATACAACTAATACAAGAAGAAACACAAAACCTCATATGAATAGCATAAATGAATTTCCAAATTATTAATTATATTGCTATGCATATTATTATTCACATTTTTATATATTTTATTTATTTGGAAGAAAAGTTCTTAATGGATTGGCTGGAAGTTTTTAAGTTAAGCAACCTCGTATATGTAGTATACCACATTAAGACCATTACATGCATTTATATTCAGGTTTTTGGTTGGACTTGACAAAAAAAACAAAAAATGCAATGCCAAGTAACCATTTTTTATGAAAACAATGCAAATGATAGGATGTGCTAAACATGGTTAGTGTTAAGTACCGTTCTGATGCAAGTATAAAACCACTCTTAGATATAGGCCCACCCCAAGTTTTGGGTGGGGGGAGGGTTACACCTGATACATGACATATATAACACAGTCAGAATTTTTAACTACCAAAAATAAACAAATTTGCTGCACCTTGTTTACCTGTTGCGGTGAGTAATTCAAGTTACTAGCATGATTCGTTGCCGGTCTGAATAATCCACTCGTACCCATACCAATCACCATTGGGACACGCTGGTTCAATGGTCGTGGAAAACAAAGCCGCTGGCTTCGCAAACTAGGCTTGTAGTCTATTGGAATGTTACTAACATGACTCCACCTGGAAATATATACAAAACATGACAATAATAAAGTTTTATGTAAATGTTTTATTTTATATATTATTAAGTACTTTTGTCTTAACAAATTCTGAATAGTATTTTGAGGTTGTAAGATATCCCAGGCCTATGGTTTATAGTCCTTATAATAATAATGTGACATAACATATAACAATTATTGCTAAGGCCACTAATTACAACACATTACTACCTCTAGTCAATGGAACAATGCCTATCGAATACATTCCATTCCACAATGTTACAGCTGTAATCCGCCAATACGGCATTTGTACCTCCCGGGTACCCATTTATACTTCTGGGAGGAGATAGGCAAAGTGGGTAAATTGTCATGCCTAAGAACACAGTGAGCCTGAAACTACCCACCTCGTGATAGTAAACCTGAAACACAACCGCTACGCCAACTGCTCCCCCACACGGACACAATTCCACCAGAACAACAGATTGGGCTGGTTGTAAATCCATATCTATATTAGGTACTCTTTCATAGACTATGAAAACATTCTGCCCGAAGATCTTACATATTGTAACAGCTTTCACAATGCAAATGCAAAGATGTGTCCATTAACCAACATGACGATCTTGGTTTTATTTTTTTAGAAATATGCTTTTTGGGTGTTTTTTTTGGTGTTGTGAGGTACCAAAGACTTATTTCCGTAACATGCACATGAGTCGTAAGCCACCAACAGCTTGAAGGCCCATTTCTTTCAAAATTGTGTTGTCAACAAAAATTAAAATATTCTAGATGTTACTAATTTGTATTAAAATTCATAAATATAATACTCATCTGCCATGTTAATGTCATTATATTACTTCAAAACATTTTGAAAAGCATAGAATTTATTTTGTGATGATCCTAAAAAATAGAGCAGGTGAATAAGCCTGGAAGAGTTTGATAATTATTGGTTTTTTTTTTTAATTGGCTATTTTCGGTGATACCAAAAATATTGTACTCGCTGTGGCAAAATATTGAAATCATCTTTGACTCGTCCAATATTTTTTCACGGCTTGGACAATATGTTTTGGTATCCCCCTCAACGGCATTCAATATTATTATTTATTCAATTGAACAGGAGGCCAGTGAGTGGTTTGGCACACAGCATACCACCAGTTTAACCGACTGAGCTAAATGCATCTCTCAAATATGAGGTGTCATGATAAAATGAGTTGTGTTGTATGCCAAGTTTTTTTGAGATATTCACAAAAATAGACAGAAAGTCATATTTGAATGAAAATGAAATTCCTATTGTTTTGTTAAATTTAGTAATTAAATGTTATGATTGCAAACTTCCCGTTTAAACTTATTTATAATAACCATGTTTTTGAACTACATTTTGTAAAGGCTGTTTTTCAAAATCAGTGGAAAAACATACAGGAAGTCAACAGTTGTTGACTTTGAAGTCGACTTTCTCCAAAGTGTGTTTTCATATACCTGTTTTAAAATGATTTTTCTCTGGTTATACTGAAGCTATGAACCTCATTTAAAAACAAATTTAAAGCTTATAATCTCTGCTATCCAAAAACAACAAAAACTCAATTTTGGTTTTCTGTAAACATGACTCATTTTGTGGTGACACCTTACAAATCCTGAGTATGTGACTTACGTTCTGGGAGTTCGTAAATCCTGCATGGACTGCTTCCTCATGTACGGACTCCTCGATGAGAATTTCTGGTTTTGGCAGCTCTGTCGCCATGCCATCAATCTCTTCTTGTGGGTGTTATTAAAGGCTTCATGATTCAGACACTTGTCAAGGAGTTGTAGGTATAAGTTTATTGAGTCCTCATCTGGTCTACGTGACATTACAAGTTGAGTGCACACTGCAAGATCAAATGAAACATAATTGGTTAACATGTTGACTGCCAGCGACGAGTATACTCGCCAATCGGGTGTTGCTGTTTGTGCCAGTGAAGAGTATACTTGTCAAAAACAGTGTAACTTTATAACGTTGCTCATGACACATGCGTACATCGTAAACTTACAGCCTCTTCAGGGGTAGTTCAGGGAAGATACACCTAGACGATAATGTTGAAATAACTTACGTTTGTTTGTTGTGTTTTATTGCAGGCAGTTTAAAAATTACAAATGGAACCATGAATGGAACACAAGTCTTTATTGTATCATTAAAAAGGGCGGTGGCACCCTTTGTATAGAACAATTGTATTTCCAATGCAGGTGAGTAACCTCGCCACTGGCGTACGCAAGAACATTTCTTTCCCAGTGCCAACAATGAGTATACTCGTCACCTAATATTTTCCCGCCAAAATATTAGACACGCTATTTTGATGATATGCAACTAAATAAAACCTTAAAAAACTATATTTGTACATGTAAACCTGTTCTGGCACACAGGAATGAAACAGGAAAAGGGGTCTGGCAATCAACGTGTTAATAATATTTTTGTATTTTCTCTTTTCATAGTCATATTTGCGTATGATAGTCATCAATTGGCTATGCAGTAAACACAACAATGTTGTTAATATAGTAAAAATATCTTCCTCATTAATTATTATTTTACATAGCTTATGGTAAACTAACCTTGTCGATGTCAAATAATCTAATACCCGATTCACACGTACAAAAATCTTACCAAATGTAACAAATTTATAGCGCGTGTGAATGCAACATCCTGTTAAAATCTCGGAGAATCTAGGAAAATCTCGGAATATCTCGGAATCTTTACCAGCCTCAGAGGCTGTGATGTGATGTTAAAAATGCCCTCTCTAGAATTATTAAAAACCGTCAGAAACAACGGAGGTTTCTAAATACGCTGTTGACACTGTATATTGCTTCGAATGTTTACCATGATAAGCAACTCCGGCCCGCCAAGCTCATGAATGAATTGGCCTAGGCTCAGGCCTAGGAAAATTTATAAAATTAGTACCACAACCAGTACGCATTTGCCGTGAATATATTTTATCTAATGGGGTTTTTTAAATGACCTTCGCATTACTAGACATTACTTACGCGTTTGAATGCGTTGATATCTCGGTAGGGAGATATCCTGGTTACATTTTGTTACCTTTGATAAAGATTTTTGTACGTGTGAATTGGGTATAAGTGTGAACAATTTCAAGATTCAACCTTTGTTGGAATGTTACCCATGGTTTTGGTAATATATTTTTTATTTAAATATCACTGCAATTGTGGCTTTATAATTATTTTTACTCTTGATGGACCAATAACAATTAAACTAGCTGCTTTGTTGTTTTTCACAGAAATAAGTAATGACAATACAAGAAAATATAATTATGTTAAAATACATTAAACCTATTGACATTAATCATCAAAAAGGAAATTTATGATTATGGCTTTTAGTACTGTTAAGTATTACCATCTTCATTAATGTCTATAAATAGAGTAGCGTGCATTACAGCAGTTCCGGAAAAACAGCTTAATATCACAACATAGCTACAAAATTGATGCATCTTTCATGTGAACAACATTAACAGTAAAATTTGGGATTTTTCCCTCATTTAGTTTTAATGCTAAGAAACAAACATGTTAATCTCTTTATGAAATTGAGAGCAAGAGTAAAGTTTAAAAGCCAACTTTCATATCACAAAATTCTGGTACAGTGAAAATCAATGAACAATTTGTGGATTTTTTTTTGTTGGTAAAGTAATGTTTGTAAGTTGTTTGCACAGTCAATGACATGACTCTTGGAGAGTAGAAAGTCCCCTTAGAAAAAAATACCACTCTCCAACTAAGTAGGTCTACCATGTTAAATTACTAGGAAGATCTACCTAGAACCACAGAACTACCTAGTAACTAGGTAGTATATTTGTTGATTTTATTGATACCTTAATGTCAACAGGTAATTGGTTTTTTTTTACGTTTTCAGTTCTAAGTAGTCTGGTACTGGTTGTATTTTTCTATGTACTAGTAGAGCACTGCTGACCATTTCATTGGGAGAGAGGCTGACCTCCTATTAATTGAGAAATTTAAGGGTTTTGGTTATAAGGCCTATAAAAAAAAATTTTTGTGTTGGCCACGCCCGACCGACCGAAAATCTATGAAATTGAGGGTCGGCATTTTTTTTTTCTTTTTGATGAACGACGGGCTTTTTGTCCTCCTCTGCATGCTTTTTTTAGGCATAAATACCTTCAATTTTACTTACTTGTTGTATATGTAGGCTGGGCCTATATATTTATTTTTTAATACAATGTCTTTAAATACAT
>JAOTQE010062112.1:0-18444 GCA_025631205.1 Nesometra sesokonis | reverse complement strand
ATCGATTACTATTGGTGAGCATTCACACACGATGTTACTTTGCGATTGGGTGTGATTGGTTGTCACAATTGCTGCAACCGATCGCAATGCGATGCTAGTCTGAATGGGGTGTAAGATTGACTGTCATCAATACAGATATATTTTTAAATAAAATTGTTTAAATCGCGGCAAAATATTTGTATTCTTGAAAGTGGTAGGCCAACTCGTCGTCGACAAGTTGGTTAAATACAAATACACCAGCACCCTCGTCTTACCAAATTTTAATTTGATGAGCAAAAAAAAAGGAGGGGGATTTCGCCGCGATTCCTGTTATTGGGGGAATTTAGGCTGAAAATCATTAATTTTAGTGCCAATTCAAAACATATTTTCGGGTTTTTTGCTGGATTTTACAGTTCCGTTCTGTACATTTTTATTATAGTATAAATTTTAAAAAGCGGTAGGATTTCCATGCAAAAGCAGTAGGCAGGTTGAAAAAGCGGTAGCCTGCCACGGTAGGTAAAATCGGTAGGGTTGGTAAGTATGTATTGGCAAAAGTTGGAGCGGCCGATGTATCTGCCATACCTGTTCTACCACTAAGTATACTATCACCATGTCATTGCAGGTCTAGACTAACAAGAATTACTTAACGTACGTACTGTAGGCATAAACAAACATTATCATTATTGTTTTATTAATTATTTAACAATTTAATTTTTTTAAATTTTTATATGCATGTTCACACGTGACAAAATATACACGATTTGATTTAACAGTATTCAATATTTGTTCACTTTCAATAAACTTTAGATGTCTTGTCAAGGTTAAGACAAGGTCACAAAGTGGCTAAGCCTACGAGGCCTAAGCATGCTTGCTTACCTTTTGAATTGTTGCCTGATCAGGCATGGCTCTTCCCCTCTGTCGCTGAGGGACGAAAGCAACCGACATGGTTGATTTCTTTCACAGTTCCCAAATGATCTAATTCTGACAATTTAACCCTCAATTTGAGGCAGTCGGATGTTTAACAATTGCCTTAAGTTGTTTAGTAAAAAATAAGATATAAACAATATCTTTCAATTTGTAGTAAGCACACAATGTGGATTAAAAGTCCTTCGCCTGTTGTTTCAGCAATCCTTTGTCACTTCTTTGAACATCGACTTCGCTCTTATTTATTGGAAGATACCAATATTATTGTTCATGCTGTAATTTGTTAATTTATTGTAATGTCAGTCTTTAAAGTTTAATTGTAAATATTTTATATCATTAAATATTGTACACACATTTATATAATGAAATTAAAAAACTTGTATTAATAAAACAATTATTTATAAATTTCTTTTTCAGATGTTTAGGCCTAATTTACCCATCTATAAATAGTATATTCCTGACCTTTTGAACTTTCAAAATGTCTGCGCCCATGAGTCGTGTTCTTACGAAAACTTTGCCGTCTGTGAATTGTTGTATTTTTCATCTAAATACAAGATGTTTTTCAATTTGCCCAGTTTTGATGAAGAAATCAAGACTCGAAAAAATGAATAGACTTCTTGAAAAGAAAAAGTATTAATTTATTTTAATATGTTATTGCATAGGCCTAGTCTAGCTAGGGCCTAGAGGCTAGCTACGTCCAAACCAAAGCCCTAGGGCTCAGGAGGAGGACAAGGCTTGTCCTATTGGTGGTTTAACTACTCCAGTAAACCTAGCTCAGACAGTGGGCATACAGCTGATTCTCTACCAACACCAGGTCTTTTTAAAATTTTCTCATGTCAAAAATTACCCCCGAGTCAAATGTGGAGTACCCTCTCAACAACAGTCACTACTCACATTATGTTCTTGTCATTTGCACCTTCTCTGGATTATGCTAATTTTAACATGAGTAGCATGTGCAAATGCAACCCCCAATGTGTGGTCATGCAGTAAACATAGGCCTTTACTTTTACAGTAATCGCAATTGTGTTTGTTTTAAATAAAGTAATCTCGCCAAACCATTTTTGTTGGCATTTTTAGCTAGGGATAAAAATAGTAATATATATTATTATATAATAGTACTGTAATAGTATTATTTACTACTACATATTTAACATATCTTTCTTTTTAAATAGGAAAAAGTTTTATTTTGATGTTAACAATCCTTCACAGTTCAATAAAATGGTATGTATCTTTTTCATGTGGTAATTAAAACAGGCCCTTACGCTAGGGGGTTCGGAAAAACCCCCCACTGCTTTTTGAGGTCCACCCTAAGCTTTGGAAAATTTGACAATTCATAGAGCAATATTAACCTACATTTGTACATGCCCTCTATAAGATCTGTTGTGTTTAGTCATTTAATTAAGCTTGAAACCAAACAATTGTTCCTTAATACCTGAAACATATTGATCAAAATATTAATTTTGTTTATTTTGTCCTTTATTTTAAACAATTAGCTTGAACACGCTGTGCTTCTAACTTTTTCAGCAATAACGCCCCCCCCCCCCCCCCCCCCCCCATTCACAACCCATGCCTGATAAAATATAAAAGGGAAACAGAATCAGACACTCTGTAATTCAGAAAAAGTATAGTAGCAAAATTATACGAATATACTGTTTTTTTTTGTCAGGGTAATAGAATTGCAACATCAAAGAAACCAGGAAGAATGGAATCAGAAGATAGCGTCAGGCTAAGATGTTTGAATGATAATTTGTTCCAGCATATTTGTGACTTTATCAGCTCAGACAAAATCAGTAAAGAGTTAGAAAATTTAAATGTCTTGTTACTTGGGGTAAATATTTAACATTTCCATTATTAATGCAAATTTCTAATGTTTGTGAATATACCAGTGACACCATTTTCAGCAGACTTAATGACATAACGATGATGATGATGACGATTATGATTGATGATGATTATGATTGATGATGATGGTGCTGATGATGATTATGATTGATGATGATAGTGCTGATGATGATTGAAGATGATGATGATGTTGATGATGATGATGATTGAGGATGATGATGATGGTGATGATGATTAATGACGATTGAGGATGATGATGATAATGATGATGATGATTGATGATGATGATGATGATTGAGGATAATGATGATGATGATGATTGAGGATGGTGATGATGATGATTATGATTGGTTATGATGATGATTGAGGATGATGATGATGATAATGATGATGATGATGATTGAGGATGATGATGATGATTGATGATTGGTTATGATGATGATTGAGGATGATGATGATGATGATGATGATGATGATTAATGATGATGATGATGATGATGATGATTGATGATGACGATGGCGACGACTGATGATTGATGGTGGTGGTGGTGATGCAATGAAGTTTGAAAATTATAGTACTACCTAAAATGTAATTTATTAGTGTCTTTCATCACATATATACTTCATTTTGAAACTGTTACACCAGCAAACTTTAAAAATTAAGCCTTTTCTTGCTAACATCATCACTTTAACCTAAGAAAGATGAAAAACCATTGTATTTTTATAAAGCTTAAAGGGGAACCCCAGGATTAAAATTTTTAAGGATATACCTATTGAACAATTAGTTGTGACATAAATGATAAACTTTCAAAACATTTGGACAATAAGATAATGAAGAAAACGCCTTTTCCAAAGTCAGTCCTTAGCTGAAAAGTGGGTCTACTACTTATACTACACAATGTTAAAGAATAGGAAAATTAAGGATTTGAAAGGGATGTGTTTGAAAACTGTATCAAAAATTACATTAAACATTACCTGTTGTTATGTGAATTTGACTGATCTTTCCATTTCTGTGAGTTACATATTCAGTTTTCAAGCATAACTATTTCAAAATTTGTAATTTTCCTATTCCTTAACGCTGTGTAGTTTGAAAAGTAGACCCTTTGATTTGGGACACGCTTTGTAATGCGTTTTGCAGCATTATCTGACTGAAGGGTGAAATTCTATTTGTTAAGGTCACGACTAATTCTATTATCCATATGTGAAGTGTCACCACAAAATGAGTCGTGTTGTACAGAAACCAAATTTGAGTTTTTGTTGTATTTGGATAGAAGAGATTATAAGCTTTAAATTGTTTTTGAAATGAGGTTCATAGCTTCAGTATAACCAGAGAAAAATCATTTTAAAACATACGTGTCTGTAAACACACTTTGGAGAAAATCTGCTTTAAAGATAAACAACTGTTGACTTCCTGTATGTTTTTCCATTGATTTTGAAAAACAGCCTTTACAAAATGTAGTTCAAAAACATGTTTATTGTAAATAAATATAAACAGGAAGTTTGTAATCATAAAATTCAATTACTAAACTTAACAAATCAACAGGAATCTCATTTTTGTGAAATTGTGATTTTCTGTCTATTTTTGTGAATATCTCAAAATGACCTGGCGTACAACACGACTCATTTTGTCACGACACCTAAATTTTAATTCCGGAGTTCCCCTTTAAATAAGGCTAAAAATTAATGCAATGCTCTGTTTTCCAGGTGAGGTTGACCGGTGATTTGGGTACATGTCGTGTTTACTGGCAAGCATCAGGTAACAGTGAGAGTGACGACAAGGTACAAGAGATGCTGGATAACTACGCCTTCACCATTAGGTAAGTTTAGCGTGTAAGGCCGCGTTTCCAAAGGATTTACAGATTATTTGATAAAATATTGTACAATGAAATCAATTCAAAAAAAGTTGGCACCGCGGTGAAATCCAGGGGCGGATCCAGCGGAGCTTGACAGAGGGGGCCTGATGCCAATAAACTAACGTTAAAATATCTTAATAAATTTAATGGGATTAGTGTCATGTTTCACACCACCTTCTTTAAACCTTTCACTATCTTCATTGCTCAGTCAGCTAATAGTTGTGTAAGTGTCATTGGATTCACTCCATAAACTAAATTTAGGATATCTCAATATATTTAATGGGATTATTGTCATGTTTCACACTTTCTTAAACCTTTCATCATCTTCATTGCTCAGTAGGCTATTAGTTGTACAAGTGTCATTGGATTCACTCCATAAACTAATGTTAGGTTATCGCAGTATATTTAATGGGATTAGTGCCATGTTTCACGCCTTCTTAAACTTTTCATCATCTTCTTTGCTCAGTAGGCTATTAGTTGTGCTAGTGTCATTGGATTCACTCCATAAACTAACATTAGGTTATATATTTAATGGGATTAGTGTCATGTTTCACACTTTTTTAAACCTTTCTCTATCTTCATTGCTACAGTAGGCTATCAGTTGTGCAAGTGTCATTGGATTCACTTTAGGTTATCTTTAATGGGATTAAGTGTCATTTTTATTGAGAAATAGTTCTGAAGCCAAGTATAGAGCAGTACTCTTGTTAATTATTCAAGGGTGAGTCAGCTTAACGATTTGATTGACTAATTCCCCTTTCACACAAACCAAGTCACTACATAGAGGGTCATCCCAAACATTGTGCTTGTGTGTAAAGTTTAGACAGGTTGAGCATGTTTGAAAAAAAGAAAGGCATTTGCTTTATTTTACATGCTTTTTAGGCCATTTGGTATGATTGGGGGAGGGGGGTAGTGTTGGCCTTGACAATACCCTACAAAGCAAGTCCCTGACGAAACCTGGGGGAGGGGAGTGGTGGAGGGATATTGGGTTATCAACAGTGGCATATCCAAGGCAAAAAATAAAATTAGCATATACATTTTGCTATTGTGCACCCTCTTCAGAGAAAAAAATCACCCCACCTTTCAGAGCAAGGAGTATGACGAAGAAAAGAAGCTTAAAGTCAAGTGTACCACCACGTAAAGACCATAAACTAGGGGAAACAAGGGTGTTTTTTGTTGTAAAATCCAATCGAGGCTAAGCATCCCCTTCCCTAATTCCCGGAATACACCACTTTATACGTCTATCGTTGTTTTGTAATTTGTACAGTAGCTTTGTGATTAACATGCTTGCCTATCGATCCCAAGGTCCTGGGTTCAATCCTAATCAAGACTTAAATTATCACAGGGATGTCACCAGGGGAGGGGTGCGGAGGGTGCGAATGCACCCCCTCGAGACCCAAAAAAAACCCACGAAGTTATAGTTGAATCAAGTGCACATCAAAAGCACAGAAAACGTGGTAAATAACATTTTTTTTTCTTTTTTTTTTTGCTTGTCAAAATGAAAACTCAAGGATACGTTTCGTATTTCTTTTCAAAAACGCACCCCCACTTGAAAAAAGCTGATGACGGCGCTGTATCAGGACTGTAAACAATGACACTGGTTTGTCAAAATCCAACCCAGGTTCGAGCACCCTCTTTTAAAAATTCCTGGATATGCCCCTGTGAGGCCTCGTATTGAGTCTTAATTTATAAGCATGATATAGAATACCCATCACATAATTGGTAATTACTTGCTGTTGGATGTTGATGAAATAAATTTTCTTTTTTAGACACATGTTAGCCTCATTAAAGATACTGCATAGAAGTCCCATTATCGTGTTCCTGCGTGATAAAGCAAGTGCCAATACAGCTGAAATAGACAGATTACTTGCAGAAGCTGATATGGGTCCATCCGACTCTGAAGATGAGGACGCCCTCAACCAAATACCATCAATAACCGACATGCCTCCGCTTCAAGTTCATTCCCAACGTTCTCTAAACTTCCTGAATATGGACTTGGGAAAAATAAACCAGCAAATAGAAAAGTATAAAAATAAATCAAGTAACTTTTCAGAAGGTGATGAAGAATCAATAGAACCATACACAGATGTGGATATATCTAAGAGTTTTGATCAATTTAAAGTACTGCAGAGAAAAAAGAAAAAGAGAAAAGAAAGGAAGACAGATCCAATTGCAGTGAGCTATAATGAGCCAGATGATGATTACGATGAGATTTCATCTCTTGAAGATCACGTTGATGATTATATTGATGAAGATGCTGATGATGAGGGGTTGTACGTTCCCCCAGAAGACCGTATAAACAGATAGACAGCTCCCAGGACCTCCTTCCGTGACAATTTTAACAAAACTGGTGTAACGGATGTTCCGCCATAATAGTATTGCTGTCTTGTAAAATAAGGGTGGTCGCCAAATATTCCAGAGTGGTGGTTAAAAGATTATAAACATTATTTTGACATTTTCACCGGTTGAAATTTGACTGGGTGAAACCTGGGAATGGGTAACCCTACCTACCTCTGTGTAAACTGTTTTAACTGTATGTTAACATCACAGATGAAATGCAGCTTCAGATTTTTTTAGAAATATACTCTGACTGTAAGGGTTGACACATAGCATACACTATACTTATAAAAGCTGGGGTATCTTTGGATGGTGGGTCGAGAGTGAGCAGTATGCAGCTGAAAACTACTGATCTCAAGGTGGAAACCAGAGTATTGCTAGCTGCACCATATTGCCTTCCAATTAGACTTGATGTGTCTGGTTACATTTTCCCTAGTGTTAATATTGGCATTTGGAGAGTGCCATCGGAATCTAGTTTACAGTGGAACCTCCAGTGCTGTTGCCAGCATGTGGCAGAGGAGGCTATCACCTCACCTGAAATTTTCAAAACTTTGGCTTCTTAAGGCGAGAACTCATCCTCTGACCTCCAACAGAGGGTTCCAGTCCCTGGAATCCTATGCGACTCCCAGTCTTCGCCTCATCTGTTTTTCAACTCTAGCTTTGGCCATGACCTCGATTTTACATACCACAATTTTATGAACCCTCAAGTTTTATATACTCCTAAATTTAACTAAAAATGGTAAAGTAGTTGGCTTTAAACATAAGTTTTAACAGGACATGGTGTTAAAAATGTCTTAAAATTAACAAATATTTATAGAATTTTGTATACTTAAAATCCTCTAGGCCTAAACAATGGGTATTAGTAAATAAATGAAGAAACTTATAAAAAGACCATAACTCAATTTTACAAACTCCCAGATTTAAATACCCCTCCTGGTCCCTTACAGTATGTAAAATTGAGGTTTTACCGTGTGTTGGAACATGAATGTGAATTAGAAAATTTTGATAATATGAGAATTGTAACATAAACTGAATGATGAGCACAGGAATGACATAGTAATACAGTAATAGGAATAACAATAGGAATGATAAAATAATTAGTAAACCAAATTTGGTTAATGGTGCTGTTCAAAATAAACTCTTCAATCAGATGCCATATCAGTTTTGGAAATTGTTTAGTAAATTAGTGTTCAAATTATCCTGGCAAACAGCCAACCAAATACATTTCATTAACATTTGACACCTGGAATTCCTGTAAAATACGCTGGTGGGTTTCCAGTCTTTAAAGACTGGACTTCATAAAACAGTGGTCCATGTGTAAAAACTGAATACTGTACAATAAAAATAAAGAGAATAACATACAAGATATTTATTTCATTTTTTATTTATGATACCGTCAACTCTTCCAAAACCAAAATGCGGTAGACAGAATTCCATGCTAAACCAAACAACAATAGAAGCATATTAAAAATAGTTACCCTTGAAATAAACAAATGATTATTGTAAGTACAAGAATTAATATATTCATGATTTCAGTACGTTTGTATATGCAAATGTATACAAGTCATTATTTACTAAATAGATTCAATCACCCCAAAAATAGCATTTGCCTGAAAATGGAAAATTATTACAATATTTTAATGATCATATGACATGGTACAGTATTTAGATTTTAAGAACATTTCACCACAAAATGAATCTCATGGTAGAAAAATCCAAATTTGAGTTATTAGTACCTTTTAATAGAGCATAATATAAGCTGTAATCTACACTTTTAAATGATATCCATCAGACAAGTGGATCTAAAGATATAAACATTTTGATTTTTGATGTATGGAAATACGGGTTTGAGAAAATCGACCACAAAACAATTGTAAATTGAATTAAAAGATTATATATTTAAGAAAATCTGCATGAAGGACACTTTACTGCCACTGAACTGAAAATATATTATATTTATATATATAAATTAATTGTCACAGTGTGCACAGTGTATTGATTAAAATTAATTTCTCAAAAATTAGACTTCAGACCTATTTTGGTGATTACCTCAACAGTGATGAAACTCATTTTGTGGTGAGACCTCACATTTTGTAAGCATCATTTTGGTCAATATTTATATAACAGAGGTCCCAAGTTTGAGAAGTGAAAAATTAGGAGATTTTATGTTGGCTGCTTTGTCGATCAAATTTACGTAAATGCAAATGTGTGACACGTCGTAATAAAAAACAGAACACAAAAAAGGGCATAACAACAATATGTAAAAATATCTATATTATTGTATATAAATTGCATTTACAACTGAGCACAGCTGGTATTTTTTGAAGGGACAACCGATTTTGCTCCTAGGCTAGGCCAAGACCCACTCTGAATGTTTTTGGGAGACACTTAACATTTTCAGGAGAAATATGCATTTTTTCAGGAGGGCTGCAGATGGCTAAAAAAATCAGGAGACTCCCGCCATTTTCAGGAAATTTGAGACCTCTGATGCAATAAAAATCCACCTTTTATAAAAATTAGTTTTGTTCATAATTGTAAACACCGTTTTTAATTGCCATTTCCAATACTGGGTGAAAATAAGGTCAAGCTGCTGATGTCTTGTCATACGGCACCACTAAAATGAGCACATGCAAATATCATCATGGAAAAAGCCTATTACTAACTACTCATGCACATGTTGCGTGCAATTTATCAACTTGTGCAGTTTCGAAATTGCGCTGCGCAATTTGCCCACCAATCAAGGGCCTTAAAAGCTGGTCTTATGATTTGTATTTAGTATCGATAATTGCAGGGGCGGACCCAACGGAGGTGGATTAGGGGGTCCCCCAAGAGGTCGCCGACTGGAAAGTTTTTGACTGGAAATTTGGATTTTTTGACGCAGTCAAAGCGGCAGTGGTTCGGCCAAACTTCTCGTAAGCGAACATCTCCCGTAAGCGGACACTTTCCCCGGACATGAGTGTGTCCGCTTCAGGGCCGTAGCCAGAGTTGAAAAACAGACGAGGCGAAGTCTGGGGGTCAGGTAGGATTTCAGGGATTGGAACCCTCTGTTGGAGGTCAGAATGCGAGTCCACTTAAAAAGCCAACATTTTGAAAATTTCAGACGAGGCAACTGCCCCGTCTGCCTCATGCTGGCTACGCCACTGCGCTTAGAGAGGTTCAACTGTACAGCAACTATCATTAATCAAACACATCATATGGCTGACTTTTACTAAATTGCACTACGCAATTTTGAAACTGCGTAAGTTGTTAAATTATGCCGAACACATATTGTGTATTGACAGTGTACATGGTAACAGTCACTTCTTACGTTATATGACACCGAAAAATATTTAATGTTATTGATTTTTTTCTGTTAATTAAAACAAGTTTTTTTTTAAACAAAGAACAGTGATAACTTTAACAGTTTTAAAATTTGCTAGCAGTCTAAGTATTTCTGTAAAATTACACTGTAAAATTTATAAACAAACCATATTGCAAAAAAAGTAGTTATTTCAATTAACTTTTAAAAATAATATTTTGTACTTTTTTCTTGTATATTGAATAAATTATAACCAAACCAGTCTCATTGCAATAAAAGAACTCATAACATGCTCATTAATTAGTGGGCCACAACAGGTGGTTTTCAGTAACAGGGTGAACTCTCCCTTCAATAAAATTAAAAATTCTTTTAAATTTTGTTAATATTTACAAATTATTTACATGATACTCCTTATTAAAGTAGTAAACAATAATGATGTACACACTTCTTTCTATACAGTATCTGTGTATCAACATTAATTTTTAACAAAATATACAAATGAAGCATGTCATGGCAAAACCACCAAGTTGTCGCAAAATTGAAAACTGGAGTTAATACTACAGCCATAGTACACTTTTGTAAAGGCTTAAATTGACGTGTCAATTATCAAAATCGCAGGGATATAGCTAGAAAAGTCCAAGGGTGGGTGGAAACAAGGTAAAGGTGAGTGGTAAAATGATTAAAAACAATAATTTTATCTTTTTCATGTTTAGGGTGGGTGGCAGGTTGGAATTAGGCTGGGAGGAAGGCTATAAAATAAGCTTTAGGGTGGAACATTTTTAGGGTGGGTGGCCCCGCCCACCTCCGCCCAACATAATTACATCACCGAAACCAGTCATCTATAACCAAACTTAGGGGAAAAAACCAAAAATGTCCTTTGTATTTTCTTTATATTTTCTGTTGTTTAGTTGCTTATTTCTCAGTAACTTCCTGTGCAAAAACTTGGTGGTCTTGCCATGCCTTACCCCAAATACCAAATAACTTTTGATAAGTACCGATAAATTATATGCATTTTATGTACAAGACGCACACTGTATAGCGTATTCAACAAATCTGGGTAGGTTAGTCTGAATTTTTTTAGTAGGCCCATTCTACTGCATTTTGTCCAATTTGAATTTTTTATACAGTATACCTATAGTCTATCTTTGGGATGACTACGCATTTCGGGATAATTTTTTGTATTTACCCCCCAAAAATGGGAAATATGACAATTTTTAAACAATGTCGACTATGATTTTTTAGCCTTTTTTTGTCGGTCAGGCTTGGATGACACCAAGAATTTTTTACGCCTAATCAAATATTTGTAACACAAAAGTTAAAATTGGTATTGACTGTGTTATAAATCTTGCCGTGTACAGGGGAAGTTTAAAATAATGCATGCCATTAGGTCTAAAAATCTATTTTTTAACCAAACTATTAATTTTAAAAATACGTACAAACAACAAAAACAACCAGAATGTACTGCTCTTCACAACACCATTACATTTACAGTATGTTACAGTATTATAAATCATCTCTGATTTTGCTCAAAACAACGGTTATACAGCATTAAATGCCTTTTTCGCCTAAAATAAACCCAATTCTCATCCACCCTACCCTAAAAATTCAAACAGGGACCAGTAATCAAAGTACAGTCAAACATTTATAAGACAAATTCAAAATTACTTTGAAATTGACGAAAACTAGAAAAAAAAATTGACTTGGAGATTATAATTAATGAAAAATGCATGAAAAATAAATTTTACTTAGGCAAATTCAACTGTATATTAGTTTATCAGTATTATTTTTAGGCTGTAGTAAAGCCAATGGTTACTAGCTAATAGTCAGCACTCCCTAAACTTAAATACTTTGAAGCATAGTACAAGATTGGGGGAAGGTAGGAAAATTGTTGACCCTCTTATACTAGCATAATACTACATGCATCTTGAGCTTTACTGTGGGCCTGTACACTACAGATGCAGTATACATTTTTCAAGATATTCCATTACTGTATAACAACATGTTGGTAATTTAACAGCTTGGATTAACGAAGTTCCCAGTTTATGCTACCAGTATGTAAGCCTAAGTTCACAGCATATGCTACAGGTATGTTGACATCACATCTTAGGCTTAACTAAGTTTCCAGTGTATGTTACCAGTATGCTGATAAAATCACATCTTAGGTTTTCCTAAGTTACAGCATATGTTACTGATATGTTGATAATATCAGATCTTATTCTTAACTAACTTCCCAGCATATTCCCAATGTATTCTACTGGAACGTTGGTAACATCGAATCCTGGGTTTAACTAAGTTCCTAGCGTATGCTACTGGTATGTTGATAACATCAAATCTTATGCTAAGTTCCTAGCATATGCTACCAGTATATTGATAACATCACATCTTAGGCTTAACTAAGTTTTCAGCTTATGCTAGCAGTATAGATAACGTCACATCTTAGTCTTAAATAGGTTTCCAGTATATACTATCGGTATGTTGATATCATCCCATCTTACCCATAACTAAGTTCCCAGCTTATGCTACCAGTATAGATAAAATTACATCTTAGTCTTAACTAGGTTTCCAGCATATGCTAAAGGTGTTGATAACATCTTACCCATAAACTAAGTTCCCAGCTTTTGCTACCAGTGTAGATAACATCACACATCTTGGGCTTAACTCAGTTCACAGCATATTCTACCGGCGTTGATAACATCACGTCTTACCCTTAACTAAGTTCCCAGTGTACGCTACCGATATTTGGTAACATCACATCTTAGGTTTAACTCAGTTCCCAGCATATGTTACCAGTGTTGATAACATCCCATCTTAGGTTTAACCAAGTCCACAGTGTACACAACAGATATATTGATAACATCACATCTTAGGCTTAACTAACTCACCAGTGTATGCTACCAGTATGTTGATAATGTCACAACTTAGGCTTAACTAAGTTCCCAGCGTATGCTACTGGTATTAATTCCCTTCGATATTCCAGTGGTAGATGTTGCTCAATCAATGATTCAAGCGATTGCTTGCTTGTTATTAACTTTTGCCTAAAGAACAATGAAAAAATAATTTAGTGTATAATACTAGGATCTTACAATGCAATACAGAAAATAACATATAGTATAAAAAAACATTCATACGCATGCAATGTTTGATAAAGTCATTTTTATATATATTAATAAAAAATTACTTAACCTTTGAAAAAAAAAATTGGGAAAAATTATATTTATATCCAAAAGAGTACGTTGTTCTAAACATTAAAATATCCACACATACAATGTTTCAAATTCTTGAATTCAAGTCATTTCAAAATGTTTTAACCCTTTGGGGTCCCATGGATTCTACCCCAGGTCATCAAGACGAATTTAGGGGTTTTTAAGGGATTTAGAAACAACTGAAAATAGATTTTCCTGACTCTAATTTCCAGCAAATGTTGGTTTGATTGTTGTGTAATATGTTTTGGGTTTCGGAAAAATGACAAAATTGTTTGATATTTTGACCTAGGTTAAAGGTCATTTTCTCACAAACTGCAATATATTGTTGGCATAAAAACAATATATTTTTACCAATAAATCCTTTGTAAATATCACTAAAAAAATCCTATGGTCATAAATGTTACATATTATCTGTGTTGTCTTCTACAGGAATGATACAATTTTATCGTCACACAATTATGATTTTATGTCATGATTTTTTTATGTCGGGAGTCAAATCTAATTTTTGGGCCCAATTTTCATTTTTTTCAATGAGATGGTCCAAGTACTTTTTAAAATCATTTTTCCATTTCAGTATTACAAAAATGGCACTAATTATGACACTAGTAACTTCATGAAAGAAAATTCATGCCCGAGTCTGAAAAACAGCACATACTGCTGGCCTATTGACCTAGGTCAAAGGCCATGGCACCTTTCACAGCCATGCTCCCTCAGGGGACCATGTCCCAGATAATGATATGTACTGTAGAATTTAAACTTCGCCTATCATCCGTTACACTTTCAGACTCATTGTTGTCGCTTTCGGCTTCATTTTCTATAAAATTAAAATCTTCCCCAAGATCAATATCCTCATTACTGTCAGCTAAAATCAGTAATAATGCATGAATGGGGCAAAAAACTTGAAATTTTTTGCCATTTATCTTGCAAGATATGTGCAATTATGTCAACACTAGAGAATTCAACCAAATTACACATTAAATAGAGGAATCATTACTGATGTGCTTAAAAGTCAGGTCGTATTTTATACCGCCTACGCATCCTAGGCCAATAAATTAGGTCGTATGGTATATGGCCCATGACCTCACAGGGTTAAAAACAAATCAAAAAGATCAATTTTTCCCTAGGCTTACCATTTTAAACACTGAATAACATAAACCAAACTACTGTTCATTCCGGGAGTTAAAAATATGAACATTTTGTTATTGTTTACCACGATAAACAGACCAGTTTGAATCACCTTAAACACATTATATTGTCAATTTCTATTGTGGACTTTATTAAAACACAATTAAAAAGAAACATGTCTAGTAAGACAATAATTAGGTTTCATGTAGCACCAAATCTATCAGGAAACTCTTGGTGCTTAGCTCCATGCTTTGACAGAGGCAGAACGCCTATGTTGTAGCCCTTAGCTAAGCCTATAAATTATTTTACCTATTTTGTAACATGACAAACCTTTTCATTAGGAGTTCAATATCTGACATCTCAATTGTTTGATGGTGACTGTGTTGACAATATGCCCCAAGATCTGATGTCAACCTTTTGAAAAACTGCTCACTCCTAAAATCATTAAATATTAAAATTAAATGATAATTATTATACATGGTTGGTAATGGTAGAAGACTTAGAAGAAAACGTTGTCATATTACTGGTTACAAGCAATAAATTATAGACATCAGGATGGACAGACGGTAAAATATGGTGCATGCATTGAGGTGTAATTATTATGACGCATGCATGGCATAAATTTGATGAACCAAACATTTATCCTTTAAAACACACAAACAAAAAGGATAACCAAAATGTTGGTATCAGACGATTCATAAGCCGGATTTTGCTTAGCAATCTGGCCAGAATTATTTTCCCTACACAATTTTTTTCTTGGGTTTAGGTGTTATGTAGAGTGTAAAATTAATTTAAGTTGATTTTTAATTATAATTTTCAATTAAAGTTGCACTCATTTGTAAGCTTGTAAGAGTTTTAAATTGTCTCTCTTTCATCAGCAATATATGAAATCACTCCATGTTTATTTTTACACTTTAATCCGTTGGCACATGCAAATTCACTGCGCACGTAAGATATTAGGTTGTAGCGGTGGCACGAGTGACTGTTGGCATGTGGCGGTCTTTAACGATACTCACCCTTTTTCAACAGCAGCAATGGCTTCCTTTGAGACTCTGGCAGATGAGAAGTGAGTGAAGATACTCTTGGTTAAACTGGTGGGCAGTGGTGGTTGGGACTTCATCTTCCTAGGACTTCTTTTCTTTGTTGTTTTAGATACTGCAGGAACACTGTAAACAAATTCCATGCGCAAATATTAACGGTTGATTTACAGGAGAGGATTAACAGGCTTTTCAAATTCAATCAAGCGTGACAAATTACACCCACCTGACAGGTGTAAATCGTCACGCTTGAATTGTTTTAACAGGCCTTACTGCTAAACTATGGTATGGGACGTCAATAGCGCCTTAAAAGGAATCAAGCAATAAAAGTGAATAAACCCGACCGTAAGGCCTGTGAGACAGGCTATCATATGTGTGGTGTAGTCGGTTAACCCATTATTAAACAGGATTGTTCTAAGCAAAAGACATGTATAGTTATTTAGATGTTTGCGGTAGGGCCAAAACCAACCCAAAAGCCATGCCTGACAAGTCATGCTTCTTGGAAATTTACCAGTATAAATTTTCAATTGGGAGAACATTGCTCTTCCAACTGTTTTTTTTTAAAATCTACAAAAGTATCTTGAATGTTAAATCCATGCAAAATATTACTAGCGGTAGATTATTAAATGAATGGAAGATAACCATTAAACGCCAAAATTGCAGTGAAAGCGTGTACCTCGTGAGAGCGGTCACTCTCAGTGGCTGATTTAGGGGGAGAGGGGCGCAAACGGCGCCCCACCTATTATTGTATTATCGTAGTTGCACCTCCCCTTATATTAGGTGCCCATAAAACCCAAAATAAGGTACCCGAGCAAAAAAATTGGGAAATAACCAGTTTTTTTTGCTCATCAAAATAAAACTGGCAACCACGCCCAACCGGACCAGGAAAAGTGCGCCGCCCACCCCCTTTCGGTAGATCTTGGATCCGCCCCCGACTCTTGTTGGTAATGGAAGACTGTAGAAGCACTCAAGATTTAACCCGGCATCTCTTGATGAAACAGAAATCAATTGTCTACTAAGTTACAAAACAAACTGCAAAACTATGTCAATTTCTTGATGAAAAATGTTAGTCATGGTCTCTGGAATATGATGATAAATAAATAACTTACTCAAAGACAGAAATTGGAGAAACACTACGTTTCGGCTCCTTCCACTAACAAGCCTCCCCTCAAATGCGACCAAGGCTTTCAGCTCCCCCGATTTACGATAGAGTTTTACCTGAGCGTCACCTGACAACATTCCATCATTCACGTGATCAAGGCCCTTAGTGAAATGAGCCGAAACGTAGTGTTTCTCCAATTTCTGTCTCTGAGTAAGTGAATTATTTATTTATCATATGTAAATTTCAATTGAGGAATTATTCAAGCAGTTTCCCTTTTTTAATTTTAAACACTTCAGTTTCATATGAATGAACAATTATTTTACTTTGCTCTTTCACTTTGTTAAAATCTTCCTTTGATTTTGGAATTGGGTTATTATACGTACCTTTTTGACATCTGAACACTTTGCCGCTGCTTCCGCTCAGTGAGAATTGGAGTTTTGCGAGCTTTTGGTAAAATATGTGGTGTTTGAAGCTTCCGAAAATTATCAGTTTCAGTCTCTTCTTCATCATCAGCAGTAAATCCACCAGATTCCAGGTTTGAAGGTTGTGAGCTTTTGATAACCATCTCTTGTGCTTCTTGGCCAAAAGTTCTACCATCTTCTGGTTCCTTATTAATAGGTTCATCTTGATCTGGTACTTCTGTTTCCATTCTTTCATCTCCAGAGTCATCTCCACTATTTCTTTCATCATCTTTTTCAATAAAATGTTCAGTTGTAGCTCTTTGTAATTCATCTTGACTGTGGATGCTGTCAGCTTCTTCAATAAGATGTCTTGCTATAGATTCTCTATGGATTCCTTCTAATTTACCAACATCTTCATCCATTTCTTCATCCACTTCTTCATCAGGTAATTCTACAGCCTCTCCAACTTGGCCATCAACAATTTCAGTATCCATGTGAGCCTTATTGTTTTCTTCATGTAACTCTACAGCCTCTTCTTGAGCATCGTCTACCTCATCCTCGATGTCTGCATCATTGTCCTCATCGGGTAATGCTACAGCCTCTTCGACTTGAGCATCGTCTATCTCATCCTCAATGTCCGCATCATTGTCTTCATCCTGCGACTCTACAGCCTCAACTTTACCATTATCAACCTCATCCTCAATATCAGCATCATTGTCTTCATCATGCGACTCTACAGCCGCTCCAACTTCACCATCGTCTACTTCATCATTGATGTCTGCATCCTTTCTTTGATCAGGAAAATCTACAGCCTCTTCAACTTGATCATCGTCTACCTCATCATCAATGGCCGCATCATTGTCTTCATCAGGTGCTTTAACATTACCATCTACAGACTCATCTCCGCTAACACTTTGATCATCTTCTGCATCACTAACCTGGAAGCTTGGAATATTTGTGCCTGGCTGAAGATGAATCCTTGAAAGTGGCTTAGCAGACATTTCAGGACTTGATGATAGAATAACTTCCTAGAAAAAAGAAATAAGACAACAATAATAAAAATACTTTTATTTTTATATAGCGCCCTATGCAAAATATCTCAGAATGCCTTTTGTGACTTGGTTGTTTCGGATTAAAAGCTGCTGGAAAAAGATGTTTTTTAAGCTGGCTTTTGAATGCAGCTAAGGATGTTGAATTACGAAAAAGCAAAACAGTGAAGCAGCAATATTTGTCTTAAACATTTGTGAGGTGTCATGACAAAATGAGTCTTGTTGTACGCCAGGCCATTTTGAGATATTCACAAAAATAGACAGAAAGTCATAATTTCACAAAAATGAGATTCCTGT
>JAOTQE010062101.1:0-18445 GCA_025631205.1 Nesometra sesokonis | reverse complement strand
TTTTAGCATATAACGTTGCAATATTGGGGTAAATAATTTTAAAATAACCTAATTTCTAGTGTCATCATCATAACTTATGTATTTCTTCAATAAGCAAGTTATTTTCAAAATCTAATTTTTGTTATTTTTCAAGTGACAATAAATCTGTAACGGAAATTGATTCAAACACCCGTTTGTTCTTAATAATCAGTGCATTATTTTGGTACCTCTCGTAAGCGGACACCTTCCGTAAGTGGACGTGGACACTTTTGTCTTTAGATTGAAATTTACTTCCCATAAGCGAACATCCCTGGAAATTTTGTGATTTTTCTTTACAATGAATACAAATTTCTGTACAAAATACATACTGTGATGATGTCACTAAATGCAAGTTCTGGTTTAGTGGTACGAATGCGTACGAATCATTTGGAGACCGTGGGTTCGAGGCATTCTTAAGGCTAACGCAGTGTAGTTGAGTATAATTAGGCCTATGAATATACATTAATCTCCTACTATAGGGTACAAAATAGTGATACCACGGACCCTTGACAGTCACAATTTAGGTTCCCCTCCCTCCCTAAACCCGCCTCTGGAAATCTCGCGATTTTGAGAATAGGCCTGGCAGGTCTACGGATCATGAATAAGACATTAACCAAAAACAAATAAGCCTAACAACATGGATGTGTCTAGCCAGAACACTTCAAGAATTCTAGACAATTCTGGTAAGTACCGAAATGTCGTCTAGACACGGGATACACCCACATAGGATACCTGTTACCGAACGCAAAATCAAAACCAGCGGAGGTTTGTTTTTTCGTGAACTCAACGACTTGGGTCATTGGCACATTGGCACAGCCAGAACAATTTTCCTCAGACATTAATATTTTTTTAAACAACGTTTTTTCTATATTTTCTGAGATTACTAGCTGTAGTCTCAGATAATATGATGTTGCTTTAAAAATTGCTTAAATTTTTTAGCTTTAGTTTTAGTACGAAAATTGGCAACCAATGTTGCTATTGACAAATTACATGCATATATTTTGATTATTAGGTAACCGATTTGAATTTTACACAATTTTAATTTCAACCCTAACCTTAGTATCAGCATTTATTGCAAATTTGTTATAGGCCTAACCAATTTTTATGTGATTTTAATATTACAACTATGCCTGCTACGAAATCCCCCTAATTTTCTATCACACTAAATTATTAACAGCGGCTTTCATTTGTTTTCACAATTTTAATTTTACTAGTCTATATCAACATACTAATATTTCATTGGTAAATTATAGGCTGTTATTTACTTACAGTAGAGGCTGATCCAGGATTGTGATTTGGGGGGAGGGGTGGGGAGTGGGCCTTAAAACCTGATTTAGTTTTGACAAGCAAAAAACCCCTGCCTATTTGATTTTTGATTTGATTTATTCGGTGTAGAACACCAAGGATAACCCACGAAAGTCCGAAGTGGACTTATTTCCAGTGGGGTCCTGCTGGTGGTGATTGGGCAGTACACCGGGAGACAATCCCCTACCTGCTTTTAGATTAACAGGTCCGAATCATCCTCTAAGAGACCCCACATACAGCCGCTGTGCTTCTATTTTCATTAGTAGATTGTCATTATTTAAACCCCATTTTTGCGGGTCGATTTTAGGGGGGCTTAAGCCTGTTAAGCCCCCCCCCCCTTTAAATCTTCACTGCAGCACGATCTAAACGGTTCCTATGACCACATTTAGATTGTTGATTGACTATATTACGGTATATTACAGTACCAGTAATCGGTTTTATTTTTCGCAAATTTAATTTTACTTTTAAGTTTTAATATCAGCACCTCTCTCATTTTTCATCACTAGGCCTAGGCCTATTGATTATTAAAGGTAACCGGTGTTCGTTTTCGAAAACTTCAATGTTAGAACTACAGTCGATCATTTACAAGTTTTCATACAAACATTTTATTTTATTAACACTATTCAGCCAAAGACGTTATTATAATTAAACAGCCAAAGATAAATAACCCAACAATTTATCAATGATAACTTGCTTTTTTGCATTTCTTCTCATTTTTCTTTGAATAGCACATTTAACCAACCACTGTAAAATAAAAATAATTATTAAGCGTTTTGTAGGCCTTAATTATTTTATTTTCCATGGCCCATCCCATTTACAAACGACTTCCAGTACGAAAGATGCATGCAAATCGACTAATATATCAACACCGCCCTATTTCATGTTTTTCTTTTTATTTTTCACAACTCCAGTTTTACTACTACAGCGTCGGTACCTTTCATTTTTTCAGCTGCCCCATTAATTTCGACCTACTTGTAATTTTCAAGGTTAGATCGATCGTCCAAATAGTTATTTTCTTTTCACATAAGAATGATTCTGACTTCTGTGGTGAGTAAACGCTGTCACAGCTCGTAATATCAACAAAACTCATGAAAATCGATAAAAATATGTCTACCGCCCTCTAGTGTGTGTAACTATCAATTGAATGCATTACATAACTTTATAAGAATAAAATTAATAGAACTAATTTATATAGCTCGTGGGCCTACAAACCACACAAAATAAAAATATGTAATACACAATAGGACCGTTATAAGAGTAGTTATGCATTATTTATTAAATATTTTCATCACTTTGATACAATAATTGTAGCGAGGAAGAAAGCCATGAAAACATATTCGTATCCTCACTACAAATGTTTTTTTTTTTAATAGCCTATGACCTCTACAATACATTTTTTTCTGATGAGTGCAGTAATTTCAGAATTCATGTTTTTGGTCCTATTTGATTCCCTTGGGTTCGACTAGGTCTGATTAAGAATTATGTTCAAGAAGGCCTACACCTGCGACGTAGCACGATTGTGCAAAGACAAGAAAACGTGATTAGGTCTATTTAACGTGAACAACCTTCATGAATTCTGAGAGGGTCATTAAATGCATTTGATTTGAAGGAGAATGGAAATCGCCTTTTACCGACTGAAGGGCAAAGGAAAATTAGGTGTCGGCTATTATTAGTGGTGATTTTATTTATGGATATTTAAATAGTTAACAGGTAGGCGAGGCTTGAATTAAAAATACGGTGTTAACTGTGACATTGGAGTTTTAAATAATGCACTTATTTATATCGGTCCATTTCACGACTCATGTTAAATTAACTAATGAATAAAAATAGTCGTAAGATTCTATAGCATCTGTGGATGGAAGACAGTCTTCGGGCCGCCCAACAATAACAACAAAATGTTTTCAAAATAGGGTTATTGCTTGCTTTTGTTATGACAGTGACATTATAAATTACAGTATTTAGGCTAAACATTATTTAGCCAACCCTAACATTTTTTACCGTCATGCATAAAACTATTCAAAATCAAATTATAAAAAGGATGACGGCCTATGTAAGTTTGGTCGTGTTCTAGGCTAAAATAACTCATTAAACAAGTTTAATTCCTACCTCGATCAATACTGTACCGTAGTGATGGAATTCTAGTAACAATTTTAGTAAGGCATAAACCTGAATTTTACTTAGCTGTAATACTATTTTTCGTTCACTACTGATTTATGTGCTAAATACTTTTGTTTATTCAAATAAAACAACCCTAGAATAAGGCCTAACTGTGCATCATAATTAATTATGCAATTTATACATGTATGAATATGAAATAAACCACGTAAAATCATTGATCAAAATGAACAACCATACCGTTCATTTTTAACTAGAGTACTGTAGACTATGCATTAACAATGGGCCATACTGATCGATTCTAGCCACGTGGAATACTACTACTACTAGGGTTTGTTTGTAAACAAACCAGCACCCGTGACAGTTGTAACTTATGGTAACAACGATCCTTTCAAAAATCTTAAGTATCACATGACCCGACCTACTTGGATACGTCTGCTGAAAGTAGTCCCGACAGAGCTATCCTTTTATATAAAATGTAGGCCTACATCGTTATAAAAATAATTTATATATTATGAAAATAATAAAACAGATTATTATAGTGTTAAATATTATACTTAATGACCCGTTTTAATTTATTACGGTATACTATTTATATAGATACTGTATATGTTTTCCAAGTACCCTGCTGTGATTTATAATATGGATTTTATTGGATTTCCGAAGAAGAGAATATTAAACTCATTTTTAAAATAATTTCTAACCATTAATATCTAATATCTAAATGGATTTTAAAGTATAATATAGGGCCTACATTATTTTATTCAGGTGGGTTCAAGTATCCCTAAAAAATCCCAAAGTAGACCTATATAGAGTAAACTTGACAGTGGTTTTAGGCTAGTAGTAGGCTTAGAGCGATATCTATCAGACGTGTAAAGCGATACACAACGCGCGCGTGCAGTGACAATATAAGCGTAAAAATGTCCCTTTGCGTGCCTTTCGTTACGCGCGCGTACAGTTTCAGTCTCTGGTGAAGAATTCGTACATCCAACGACATCCTCCCCTTGTTGATATTAGCAACATACATAACCACATGACCTTTTTAGCAACATACATACAAATCGATATTCAATCGTCATAATCTGTTACGTCATGGGTACAGCCGTTGTGACCATCTTGATGACAGTGATATAATGTTGCTTGGCCTAATTATTGACACATCCATGGATAGAACACCAACTCCTGCTCACAGGTCTACATTTCTATATTTCCTGCACGCAATAAGCCTCCCTAGTTTACTATGTGCGGACACATTTCGTAAGCGGGCACCTCCCATAACGGACATCAATTCAAAGACCCGTTTGTTCTTCCTATCCAGTGGTACCTGTCGTACGCGGCCACCTCTTGTAAGCGGCCGTGGATAGGCCTACTCTTTGTCTTCAAATTTAGATTTGTTTGTTAATTTACCTCCCACAAGCGGACATCCCAGAAAAGTTAGTGATTTTTCTGTACAAAGAATAAAAATAATATTTACTATTCCGTAGTATCATGACCTTAGAAACATAGGGCCTGTATTCATTTAACCACTATATAGGATTCAATAAATATTGAAACAAATCGTCACACAAATGACGTCATATGCGATATTTATTAAAATTGTTTCAAATTTACGGATTTACCCACCTACCCACATGAACCTAACTACATTCATTAACCAATCGATATCAATCGTCACACATTATTACGTCATGGGTGCGGTTGTTGGCGCCAAGTCCAATGTTTGTAAACAAACCTGTGGCCACCTTGATGGCAGATAGGTAGGCGCGTGATTTTGAAGGACGACCCCATGGCTAACGTTTATTGTGACGTTTTAGTTGATAGTTACGGACAACAACACTTTTAATATTGGGTGTTATGATTTTGGAAAAGCAAGGAGATGGCCTAGATGATTAAGCGTTTTCGTTTATTTGTGACAAGATAAATATTATTACTGCACCTTTAAATTAAATTAGTTTACTTGTTTTAATTTTATGTAGGAACCTCATGTGATATCCAATAGGCAATGCACCCAAGGTCAAATTAAATAGGCACCCAGCCCCTATGGAAACTGTGAGGAGTTGTGATCTGTATTTTAGACAGATCCATGGTTCTATATTGGAAATGTATCATAACTTATCAATAAAAATACATTATTAGTAAAATCAAGCTATTATTCTTTATATGAAAAGTAGGCACTTCAAGACCACTGTAGCCTACTTCAAACGGACAAAATTATTGGTTATGTAAGGTGAACGATGTGTGTAATCAGGCGGAGATCAAAGGGGAGGGTGAAACTGGTCCGCCCCTCCCCCTTTGACTTGGCAGAATTAACCCGAAAATCCCAATTTTGTTTGCACACTGATACTAGGCTATCTTTCGTCATGATGACGTAGACTGATTTTGTGTACAGTTTCGGGTAATACCTTACTTTTCCCGGTCTTTGTATTCGTTCGTTTGATTATCATAAACATCCTGTTTCTACTTCATTTATACAGCGATAATTCCGTAAAAGTTTGAACATAGGGCTATGGCGACCATGGATGGAGGAATCTTACATGGACCAGCCGTTTAAGCAGAGATATTTAAATACATATCATATCCCTCGTTTAAGCTAGTCAAATGGAAGGAGAATTTAGTTATGGAGAGACTTCTGATACCTATCAAATTCAAACCCCTTGTATCAGAACCGCCTTGTTATAGATTACACAGACGGACCCATAGCGTTCAACCCCCATTTTTAAAATTTGGGTTATTACTTGCACCTAAAAAAAAAATCATTTTTTTGCAATGCATTATCAGTAAATATTGTCTCTTGATACCCAGGAAACGCCCTATTTCTAAAAATTGTCCTCCCATTGAACATCAAGTACTGTATCATGCATTCTGCATGGAAATTGGCACCGGGCCTCTTTAATCCAGCTATGCTCGATCCGACCCTGTTACATCATCGTTACTGTCATCATTGTAAATTCCTCTACGGGCTACATTATTGGAAAGGGGTGTTTGGGCCATAGATGCTCATTGACTTTCATGATCGAAACTAAATCAGATATTATCACGCCCTCCACGCCCTGGTGAATCATTCTCCCGACTAACTGGAGGAGGGAAACAACATAAAAAAGGTGAAATTGGTAGTGCAATTTAGGCCTATTTGTAATATGGGCGTTTTCAATACTGGTTAGCGTGGGAACCATGACATCGCAGTGTAACTATATTCCATGACAATACTTAGAACTGCCAATGCAGAAACGGCAAGTCACGGTTTAATAATGTAAATCTGGTTGCTTTGACGTCAGAGGCTATTCAACAATATCATTCCAGCGGTCTAGAGGTTTTGTCTAACGGGTTTTTGTCTACCAATCTTCAAACAATTCGCTCCAGGTACTAACAGTGCTACTCTAGAATGTCGCGAACGGTTGCCATGGGAACAGCGCGTCAAATTAACACAAAACAATGCAGAGTAATTAGTACACCTAATTGTGTAAAAATAGATAAAGATGAAAAGTAATGTTAAATTAGTAGCCTTATTTTTATTCAAACATGTATATAGCTTACACGAATATTAACACATAGACCTATATTTACCAACAAGCCTCGCAAGGATTTCCATTGATTCGATGGTCACACGGAAAATATTTTTAGATTTGACCATGGTCAATGATTTTTTCCTTCATGGTAAAAATAAAAGCCTACTGATTAAAATTGATAAATAATAACATTGCGTGCACGCAACAACAAAAACAACTTAAGTGTGTTGTTTTAAACAGAGGCACAAACAAAAATCATACAAATAAATATGTTATGATGTTCTTATATTTGTTATTAAAAAAAATAACAGTGAGGCTAATGAGGTTATTTGAAATTAAGTGTTTGTTGTTTAACAAACAACAACATCAACAACAACAATCATAGAAAATAAACATGTTGTGATGTTCTTCTATAAAATACTAGGCCAAAGAAAATAACAGTGCTTTTGGGTTACTTAAACTTAAGAAAAGCTTTTGGGTTACTTAAACTTAAGAAAATATACTTATCTTGAATACAACCTATAATATTAAAAAGAAGCCATAGAAAATAATGTTAAATTTGTATGTACATATATGCACCAAAGTAGGTGGAATCATTATCAGAAGTTGGTAAAAGTTCGTTGGTATCTGTATGAACTCAAATCTATTAAGAGGACCTTGGAGATATACAAACATTTACAATAGACAAGTTACACCCCTTCGCATAGCTGTGATTAATGGAGCCTAAAAAATCAAACAAACTTCACAAAAACGGTTATTAATAGATTATCTCCTCATATTGCTATTCAAACGCGGGGAATACGTATCTAAACTATAGAATTGTGTGGGCGAACTGTCGGGTAAATATCCCAGTTGATTGGAATGTTGACAGTATATTGTAGGCCTACCATCATTAATTATAATAACGTCAAAGAAGCTACCTGCAAAATATTGTATTTCCGATGCGAAGAATTAAATTTGTAATAATAATGTAATATTGCATTGTATAGGCCTATAGTAAATTATGATGCCAACCCGCTCTTTGGTTTGGGGAAGATCCACTTTTGGGGGAGGGAGAATAAAGACTGACTGCGCCTGGGGGTGGGTTTGGGAGGAGGATGCTCTCCTATAGATTTTTTTTTTCAATATTAAGTCTTCAGACGCTCATACAGTATCTTGGAGTATACTAAAATAGCCATTACTATTTTATTTAAAAAAGCAAATGTTTGTTTTCGTGGAAAGTTGGGAGCGGGGAGGGGGAACTCAAATATGTGAGAGGGAACGTTCCACCATCCCACTACAGCCGGTACTATACCGGCCTACTAAGATCAATGAGGTATCCCTGCAAAGATACTAACAAGGTACTACCAATGTTGTAAATTTATACATTGAATTATGTTTTTCACTGGGCCTATGCGTAAATGCTGAATGAAACGTTGGCGATAATAGACATTTTCAAGGAATTGGCACAAATGTACATCCTATCTTATTTTGATTTTGTTTATACTAGCAATAATACGCAAATTGTTTAAAAATAATTATTACAAACGCAATTTTAATGGGTCAACACAATGTGTGACCTAATGTAACTTTCGACATTATTTTCTTTCGTTTTTACATTATTATATAACTCAAAATTTAAGGGCGAAATTTTTGTAATAAGATTACATAATGACGCATAGACGGGGATTATAATGGAAATTTGAAATCATCGTGAGTTTCGGTTGAATCATCGCCATGGTACCTTGTGAATATGTTACTCAATACACAATTTCTCCAATGTTTACATCCGCAATCATAATAAACAGAAACGATAGTAGCCATCTCATTGGTCAATCGAAAAATAAATATTCATAGCTCTATTTTCCTACAACTCCGTGTAAATTGCTATAAAAATCTAAATAAAAATTAAATTACTATTACATAAACAACTCTTAATGTTATTAATACAATTCTAAATATTTTTTTCATGTTACAGTACGATAAAATGTGACTTAATATTGCATAATGTGGTTTAGGTATGTTACGGCGGGTTACATGGGCGGTGATTGCGGATTGATATTTCCACGTGACAGCCAGCGTTAATGATATGCGGTTACCGAGTCAAATCCTGTCTGTGGATTGTGAATGTACCAAAACATTGGCCGTTGTAAAGGCGCTTCCCCTATAAATACGGTGAATAGACCGCTTTACGTCAGTTGAATCGTTGTCGCTGTAGCGCAAAGTCATTTTAGGTTTTACCTTCCTGCTTGACATAGCAAAATGAATATATCCAGGAAAATTACTTCACATATACAAGAGTTATATTCTATCAATGCAAAAAATATTGGTAAGTATTATGTTTGTAATGTCGTATGTTGGATACATTTTGTTCGTTAATTTCGAGTCTGAATTTTACCGGGCTTGAGAATTTCGGTCAGACCTCGCCGCCGTACCCTGAACAGCTGTTTATACAGACAGTTTAGGCGCGGTTTTGAAGGTTATGATGAATGGACATTTTTTGAATTTTTAATTTCTTCTTTTACAGTAAAAGAAAAAGAATCCTTTGAGAAGGCCTATCAAGTTGGTCCAGTACTTGGAAGTGGTGGCTTTGGTACCGTATACTCTGGAATTAGAAATAAAGACAAACTGCCGGTAAGTTAGAATTTTGACAATTTATATTTGACACCATTCACTCAACATTGTTTTCGTTGAAATTTGCATCACACATAAGCGGCCCATGTAAATTAGTTTAAATTATTTTGCGTGGGAAATAATATACTACTGTGGTAGTATTAACAATAAAACCATTTTTCTTGCATCATTAATAACCAACAAATATTATAATAATTAGGATTGTATTTCTTATCATTGTATTTTTTCAATATTTCAGGTTGCTATCAAACATGTTGCAAAGGACAAAGTCACAGATTGGGTTCAGGTATGTATCAATGTTCAGATTAAATCAGTTTTTAAAATTTGTTTAACATACTTGGGAGACATTTTGACACTGGATAAATTAACTTACATAAAAAAAAGCTAAACATGAATAAATGTTCGTTTTATGTTGAATACAAATTTGTTTTATATTCAAAACTAATCATTACAATGTTTTTTTTTTCTTGTAGGTTGGTGGCCAAAAACTTCCAATTGAAATCTGTCTTCTAAAGAAAGTTAGTCACATAAAAGGGTGCATAACTATGCTGGATTATTACGAACGGGTTGATAGTTTCATCATCGTAATGGAAAAACCTTCTCCAGTTAAGGATTTATTTGACTTTATAACTGAAAATGGAGCTCTTAGTGAAGAACTATGCAGAGACTTTTTCCGACAAATTGTCGAAACATTTCAACGATGTCATGATGTCGGAGTAGTTCACAGGGACTTAAAAGATGAAAATATTCTAGTTGATATGAAAACTGGTGAACTTAAACTCATAGACTTTGGTTCAGGAGCTATCTTGAGAGACACAGTATATACAGATTTTGATGGTAGGTACAGTAATCATTTTAATTCTTTTAACTTGGCCGGGGACTACAGGATTAAAAAATTCCAACTATATTGTCTGGTTTCATTGAATGAGTAGAGTATAACGAGTGTCGGGTTGACTGATTTTGAATACTGTCTAACAGAAAGAAATCCCAAAACAATGAAGTGCTCCACTGTTGGCGGGAAGTGACCTCAACTTGTGAACTCTTATTAACCATGCAAATGAAAGCCTCATTTCTAAGCCTTCCATTTTTTGGCTTAAAACCAACTCACATAATGCCAATTTCCATGGTCAACCAACAAAAAACCCACTTCCTAATCATTTTGGCACAGTTTGAAATAATAAACTAAATTTCACAAAATGTAATTTTCAATGAAAAACTCCTAAACCAATACTCGGAAATTTATGATTTTTAATTATTAAATCTTTCAGGTACTAGAGTTTATAGTCCTCCAGAATGGATTAGATTTCACCGGTATCATGGACGTTCTGCAGCAGTATGGTCTCTTGGAATTTTACTATTCGACATGGCTTGCGGAGACATCCCATTTGAACGCGATGATGAGATCTGCCGTGCACAACCTCATTTCCGTAGGAATCTATCTCCACAATTAAAGAACTTGATCAGATCTTTGTTATCTGTCCGCCCTTCTCACCGACCCACCTTGAACGAAATTCTTGATCATCCATGGATGCAAATTGGCCAAAAAGACAATTCACCCAGGAAAATGTCAGTTGATGATGACGTTTCCTGCAGCCAGGACAGTGTCGGATTTAGTCCATGCAGTAGTGTTGGATGTAGTCGCGAAGACATCAGTATTGTTGATAAAGACTGTGATAGCCGTTCTACTAGCCCCGAGGCCATGGACACACTACCTTCCAGTCCAGACCTCTCGGACTCTGATAGTGATTCTGACGAAGAACAAAAATCCCAAAGTTGATGTTTAAAACTGTGAATTACCGTTTAATAATTATAATTTTTTTAAGTCAAAATGACATAAGAAACATGAAAATTAAGCTATAATTTTCAAGTTTCTTTGTAATGTATTGCAGAGCTCGCAGAGTCTTGCATATTAAATTGCCAATCGGGCAACCTATTTCTAAATTTGGGTTGCCCAAAACAAATTTTATTTGTCTTAGACAAAACCAATTTACAGGCTAATTTAACAGTCACTAGTTGGGTAACAAGCTACAAAATGTGCTTGACCCAGTATGTCTGGGATGCGATTCTGCCAGCTCTGTATTGACGTAAATCTGTGTTGCAATTTAAGTTTCTGTTGCGGTTGTACGACGATGCAAGAGTAAATAATAATCCGTGGACATGTGTCTGCGATAGGTGCAATAGCCCCCCCCTCCTAAAATAACGTGCCCAAAACCTACTATACGCCTGGCATCCAATAGTATACAGTAGAATATGAATGCCTTGCCAATTGTTAAACACAGCCATAACCTATTGGCTGCCAGGTAATAATTTGTTAGGAAATTAACCTGCCACAGGGAACTAAAAGCATTGTTTTAAGAATGAGGTCATATGGATTTTTTTCACCTAGTTTGGCTGCGTCTGTGAATAATAATTACTAATATATATTTGTGAGAGTGTTTGCATATAGTGTGTGTGTATGTGTGATCACGCAGTTAAAGAATGGTTTTAAAAAATCCATTTAACCTTCAAAGTAAATTGCCAGATGATTGACTCCCTAGCGAGTAAAATTCTCTACAAACTAGGTATAATATTTAACTAAAAGGACATATGTGCTGCATTTAAAAATAATTTTATGAAAGCAGTCAGACTTGGGCGTATTAAGCATGTGTATATGTATGTAATATTATAAGAAAGTCTTTATTGAACGAGCTTGACGATTTGGAGGAATTTTAAGTTGCATAAACTTCACACGACAAGTACTGTACTCTGCTATCTCAATCAGTAATGTAATTGTATATAGTTAAATGTATTTATTTAATAAGCAGCCACAAACTTCTATAGTTTGATAATTAAATTATTCGTGGTTTTCTCAATCACAATTTTATGAATCAAAATTATGTTATTCTTGCTGCTATATCTTGTATTATTATTTTGTGGTTGTATTATTTATTTGTTCCGCAACTTCAGATTGGTTCTCCAAATGTCTCGTTCTCGTCAGTGAAATTTCGAATTGTAAAGAGTTTATTTTTATATGAAATGTGAATAAAGAAAAAAAATGAATAAAAGGCATTAAAGTGCTTGGTTGAAAAAAATAAAATATACTTTGCTTTGTTTTACTTTATGGTCGGGAGTGAAAGATTGTATGATTGTGAAACGATTTGATGACGAGGACTAGATTGTGGAAGAAATCGGGAACATACGACTTGTACTTGTAAGTTTTTTTCTACCATCCAGACTTTCAATTATGATTCAAATAAATTAGTGTACGCGAAAAGTGCTGATCACTACAACTTGAAAACCACGACGATTTATCTATAGAGACCAGCAAAATGATAACTGTACAATCACCGCCGGTATTTCCTGATAAAGAAGTGTTCATCGTAAATGCTTTGATTACACCATGGATGGATACACAAGGCAAAATAAAACAAAAACGATTGATTGATCCCTCCCTTTCCAAAAAATAGAAGTACATGGGCCTTCTCTTTAGTTAACACATTAAAGTGTCCTATGCTGCAAAACGAACAATTGGGTGTATTTTATAAACCGAATGTGACCACTCATCAACTCCAACCAATAAAAAAACTCAAGCCAATGTACGCCATCGTGTCAGGATTCAATATTTCAACATTATATCATCATCAAAAACGTAATGGAAGTTTAAGCATGTGCAAACACCAAAGATGTTAACCAATCATAACCCTAAAGTTTGACCAATCACAATTTAATGCGTAGAAGTAACGTATACTATACTACTTTTGTGTTGATATTCCTATAATAACTTAAGCTTATCAATACAATTTAACAGATTATAAATTCAGATATACCAATTTCAAAATCACTGTATTCATATGATGGGAATGTTTTATTGTCTCGGCTTATCATGCAAAATACTCACGGAGATTAGCGTTTCGGATATGATAAAAACTTTAATTTTTTCCTGAGGTATCTCCCATAGGCGCTTCACAACTGCCCATGAATGGAGGTTGGCTAATACGTGATGGAACATCATAACATAAAAATCATCCACGCAGATTAACAGGGCAAAAGATAAAACGCTATTCAAGCATCATACGCCACAATTACACGATTTTATTCAGGCGTAAGTATCGCGCAGTTACCCAGAAAATGTAAACTATTTTAAGACCCGACTTTAGCCTTGGGAATTGAAAAGCGTCTATTTTAGCGCCAAAGTTCCCACGCTAGAGTGATCCACACCCCGTAATGCAATAGTTACCCTAAATATGGTATGGTTTACTGTGTGTGCACAAACGCGACAAAAATTAGTGTTGTGTCTAGTAAAGTAACTTGATGCTTATATAATAACTATATTCGAGACCTCCAAGTATATTTGCATGAGTCTTCCAAACTCAACAGTGAAATATAAGCCTTTTAAATCCTCGATTTTACAATATTAGCTTAATGTTACACTCGTTATAGTTATCAACACGGCGAAACTAAAATAATTAAATAGTTGTGTTATAAACCCAATAAAGATATATTATACTATGCTTATTCATGGGTGCGAACTTCGCACCCAGTATTAATTAGCCATCCCTGAACGAAACAAAAGGTTGCGTGCACGAATTTGGAAGCACGACAAAGCCTAAGCACGCGTATTGTCCATTTATACCAGCACAGTAGGCCTACCCTTTGTCCTACTTAACGAAGGTCATCTACTGTACCACCATGCACGGGTTGGTTCTTTGTCAACGTGGCGTGTATAGTACCCGGCACAGTTCAACACACTTCTCTACGCCTAGACACTGCCTCGTGGCGGAAAGTGCTTGTTAAAAAGCATATACTGGCTGGTTTCTAAGTGGGCTGTCGACAACATTTTCTGTCCCTACAAATAAATTATTTCTAACGTTTTTGGTAAAACCGTGCACGATTATCAACCTAATAATGGATATTGATTGAGCTACCTATAGACTGGACCGGTATTCTGCACCCATTGGGTTTTGAGTGCATTCCCTGACCCCTAAAATAAACGGAAACGAATGGACCAATTGACTTGAACCTTGGAGCATACGTAAACAAGTCATGTAGAATAAAAATTGAAATATCGGACTATTTACTTTATTGAAAACATAGCATCAGATTATGGATTCTTAAAACGTGCACAAAAATCGCAATTGACTGTCGGTGATAAGTAGTTACCGACCTCTAAAATCGGTTTTGCATTCCCGACCGGGTCGAATTATACTGTACATCAAGACATGTGGGAGACTTCAGAAAAAAAGTCATGAAGGTTGAACGTGAAATCCAAACTAGTGACACATAAAAAAAATCATAATGACACATTGGCGTGTTTGGGGGAGGGTGTTGAGGTGCTTGAGCACCCCCTTCGGATGCAAAAAAACAGTAAAATTAGGAAAAAAATTGAAAATCTTGACCTCAAGCACCCCCCCCCCCCTTCAGTGGAAATGAGCACCCCCTTCAGTGGAAATGAGCACCCCCTTCAGAGGAGAAGGGCAGGTTGAGCACCCCCTTCGCCAATTCCTGGATACGCCCCTGTCAGACAGGGGGTGCCGGATCAAGGGTGGATCTAGTATCATAAGGGTTTTTTTTTTCAACAAACCCGATTTTTACACTTTTAATGGCTGTTAAGTCCCCCTCTTTGACGTTGACAAACGATAACGGTAGTACTTCAGAAACTTTTACTGAATTTTCCATATCGAATAAAATTAACCTTAAAATGAACAGTGCATCATTCTAGGTACGCTATAGACCTAACATTATTAATTTTCAATAAAAAATATAGGCCTAGTTTGGCATATTATATAAGACTCTGTCCTGTGCACTACAACACTAGCTGAAATAATCGGTGATCGCCTCAAGGACGTTTTTTACAAAGGAGCCATCTCTATCAGACGATTTTAGATGAATCATGAACCTAGCAAAAACCGGGACAGTTATACTGTCAGCTATTGGACCATTACCAGCCTGAATGATGAAATACTTACATAAGTACACAATAACCCACATCGATTATATTAAGTGTACTGATGGATAGGTCTTCTCATGAAACACGTTTGCGTCGTATCACCGCTTTGCAAAATACCCAGGGTTAAAAAGGGGAAACTAACCAAAAACGTGTGTTGATGTCGAACGCAGACTTTTGGAAAAGGGGAAGGGCGAAGAGTTTCTGGGGGTCCGGGAAATGTCCCCCGTAATGTTGGTTTTAGATTACCGAAAATGACCTTATGGGCGATCGCTTCTTGTCTTTGGACAATGGTTGTTGAATATTTATCGTTTTAACATTTTGTAAATTATTGGATATATTTTGCTTTCTTAAGGTAAAGGAAAAGGAGCCGCCACCCTCCCCCCCCCCCCAATCAAATCAGCGAATTACACAGTAAAATAAGATACAGTCAACATAGACGATGTTAGTTCCATTTCCAAACAATGGAACATCCACATTTTAATCTCCTAAATCCATCTGAAAACGTCTATAGCTAGGCTCATACTATCGACTTGTTTGAAAATTAGATCCCCAGAGTATTCGACACCAAGGACACTAAGACCAGACCCTGATTACCGATGGGCCTCCAAGAAGTAATGGGCAAGACTCCTTGCTCTGACTGGTGTTTGATACTCATTTAAACTTTAGCGCATAACCCCTAGCCAGAGGCGTCCCCCGTGGTCTCTAATAACCCGACACACAGATGGAACCAACAACCGTAATCGTCATGGAAACTGTAACTGTGCCTATTCCCTTGGTTTCTGCTACACTACTTTCGGAGCCATGGCCAACTATCTCATTTAGAATTTAAATGAATCACTCATAACACCAACAAGCTATGTCTTCCTTCCACAACGGAAGTTCTGAATTATTTTATTACAGTCCCAAGTAATACGTTTACTAGCGTGATTGTGATGGTCGCGTGGATTACAGCGCACTCTTCCTTCCCAACAAAAGTACTAATTCCAGGTACCTCTTTGTACCAGGCCTGCACCATGAAAACCACGTGGTCGTGTATTCTGAGGACCACCCCATTTTCTGTGGTCTGTGTCCGCATTTTAAGATCTTGTGCCCCCAATGTCGGGGGAAATGCTGACGGGCAAAAACTAGCGCCGCTAAACGGTACAGTACGGTACTTTTGTCAGTACCGAGGCAGGTGGTGCAATTCTCGCGTACGCGCACCCCTTCCCCAATTAAAAAAAAGGTTTTCCAAGGAAGATCGGCAAAACGACGTTCTTTTGGTTTGTTTCTTTATCCAAATCAAATTAAAAACCTGGACGTTACACTTCAATCCTGTGTATACAGTACCTGTTATAGACCTACCAACAATAACTGGTTGAAGTCACACATATGCAGCCTGCCAACAATGAATATTTTGTTTCCTGCTGATTAAATCATGCTAAACTCGTTAGTGTATTTTAGGCATACTATGTTTATTTCCGAAATGATTTTATAAATCCTAATGCTTATGAAGACAATGTAAGCCCATGGACGCATTTCAGTGAACGGTCGTACCACGCGCACAATGAATCGAAATAGCAAATTTAGGACACATCGTCGCATTGTACCACCATGGTAGGTCCACATAGTAATCTAACGGATGCATAGCACAGAGCGCACCACCACAGGGTTCTTCATGGTACTATGCAGTACTTGGAATAAAAAAAAAACACCCCATGTTTTTTTTTTTACAATCGAAAAGTTCACTAATCAACTTCAAGGAAAGTACCTATGGCCTATACAAGCATCGTGTTAGAATTTGTGATTGCATAGGCCTATGTCGAAAATATTGAATCCTATCCAGTACCGTAGCCAGCATGAGGCAGACGAGGCCAGGGGCGGAACTGGCGCCCCCCCCCCCTATTATCGTCAAAACGTAGTTGCGGCCCCCTTATATTAGGTGCGCCGGGTCCAAAATTAACAACATAAACCCAAAATAAGACTAAAATACGGCACCAGAGCACCAAAACAGGAAAATACGGCAAAATGACCTTTTTTTTTCTTGCTCGTCAGGGAAGACCTGAAGACCTAAGAACCACGCCCACCCGGAATTTAAAAGTGCGCCCCCCCCCCTTTCGGCGGATCCTGGATCCGCCCCTGGAGGCGGTCGCCTCGTCTGAAATTTTCAAAATTTTGCTTTTTAAGGAGACTCTCTGAAGACTCCCTGAAATCCTGCGTGACCCCCAGACTTTGCCTCGTCTGTTTTTTTAACTCTGGCTACGGCCGTGCTATCCTGGTGACATAATGGCGTGGCGTGTATCTCATTGCTCAATATTTCCACCACATCGTCAGGGGCGTAGATGGGCGAATACGCCCTTCCACATAAATAAAAAGTTATAGGCCTGACTGGACAAATATCGAGAAACTAAACACGCAAATGAGGTCTACACATATGGATCTATATCTTTTGTAGGCCTATCAATAATAGAAATCGAGAAAAAGTCCATCTGTAACGAGCCGCCCCTGATCAGCCAACTAAATGCCATTAGGCCTATGGGGAAAAGAGGGCAAAACCATTTCCTCCATGGTACCACGAGATACAATTTCCTCATCACGCGCGAATCCAAAGGAGAGGGGAACGGATCCCCCCCCCCCACATAATAATACTGTATTTTTATACTTTGGACCTCTAAAAGTGCACCAGAGAGCATCTGTAAAGAAAAAATTACCGGGCCCTAGGTGGACCCTGGACCCACGTCTATTACCATCAGTTTACTGTTAAACTCTCACACTTGCGTTGGTCCAAATTGACATCGCCACCCCCCCCCCCCTTTCGAGCTTTGCTGGATCCGCCCCTGCCTCAGTATACAGGGGCGGACACAGGGTGGGGCTTAAATAATAATAATAATAGTTGCTTATATAGCGCTTTTTCCGTGCTGATCAAAGCAGCTTCACAATTATTACCCCCAGTCATTGGAACAAACACCTATGGAACACAATCCAT
>JAOTQE010062090.1:0-18448 GCA_025631205.1 Nesometra sesokonis | reverse complement strand
TAAGTATATTGTTTTGGTAATGATATTAATATATAGTTTTGTATATGTGTATATAAGTTTGTATTTTTGAGGGCGCCCCTCATAATCAGCTCACGCTGGATGGGTCACCCTTGTGAAATATGGTTTAATAAATAATAATAATAAATAATAAATAATTATAAAACTTACTATTTGACCTGCATATGTGATGAAGGCTGACAACCATATAGTAGGTGCCAACATGGGATTGCAATTTTACAGTGTTAGGTTCACTATCTAGCCGTAAATAATAAATGTATGAATTTAACACAACATAAATATCATAACCATCATACAGTAATTAAAGTTTTTGTTAGGTACAGAAATGGGGAAGCCCCTCTCGCATTAAGCAGAATAATGTATAACTATTTGTTTGTTTTATATTCAGGGTTGTTCTCAGTCTTTGTTTGATTATTTCAATGAGAACATTGCAATCATTGCTGGCATCGCCATTGGAGTTGCTCTTATCCAGGTATGTACTTATGCAGTAATCAGTGTTACATGTTGCCCTTTGTACTATGTATTAAAGGTATTAAGTGTTTGTTGAAAATTCCAGTTGTTAAGTATGTTTAATTATCACCATGGTTAAAAAGTCAATGCAGTTTGTATGAATTGTACAATTATCATTTAAATGTTAATTTTTAAATAAATTTTAGTATTAAATTTTAGGATTTAGTATTGGCTGAAAATAAAAATTGGTAAAAATGAAAATCCCATAAATAATTTTAAGCATATACTAAACTTTTGTCTGTTGTAGCTACCTTCACTGATTCAGCAAAAAAAAACATTGACAGCCAACAGGAGAGAAAATATAACACTGTCTGATATATTACAGCACCTATACCATATCATAGTAGGTCGAGAATTCTTGATCTGCAGTTTGAAAGTGGCTTTACATGTCTAAAAAATTACAACCATTTTAATGGGATACAAACAAATTAATTGTTGAATAAACCAATAATTACAGTGTCTTCTTGCGTCTTACAACACCATTATCATCGTCATCACCGTTATCATTATCATCATTGTCATCATCGTAATTATCATTATCATCATCTTAATTATCATTATCATCCATCATCATCACATCATAATCATCATCATCATCATCATCATCATCAACATCATAATTTAGATTTTAACCAAAACATTACAAATAATTACTATCATTTTGTTTCTTCTAATGAATTGTTTTTATTTATATAGATTGTTGGTGTATTGTGTGCTTGCTGCTTAATGAAGTCTATCAAGAATGAGTATGAGGTGGTCTAAAGGTTTAAGCATCTAGTCAACTAACCACAAGTCATTACCAACCAATCATCCATTGCAATCTACTGTGCAGTGAGATACAACTAACATCCATCAGGATACATTTTAATGTTTAGGTGGCGGATATCTGAGATTCGATTAGATAAATGTGAGGTGTCGTGACAAAATGAGTCATGTTGTATGGCAGGTCATTTTGAGATATCCACAAAAATAGACAGAAAGTCATAATTTTATAAAAATTAAATTTATGTTTTTTTACATAAATTTAAAACTCAAAATCAATGGAAAAACATTCAGGAAGTCAACAGTTGTTTATATTTAAAGTCGATTTTCTCCAAAGTGTATTTTCATGCATGCATATTTCAAACTAATTTTTCTCTGGTTATACTCCTTGTAAATTAATTCCAAAACTAATAAGCTTACAATTTTTTTTCTATCGGAATATAACAATAACTAAATTTTGCTTTTTTGTAAAACACGACTCATTTTGTGATGACACCACAAATTATTGTAGGATATGATGTTATCTTTAAATATTCTTAAACAATTTGGAAAATGTGGTTTATTTTCAAATGATGGTAGATGTGATGTATATTTTGTGAACTAGTTTAAATAATTTTTATGTTTCATGCGTGTCCTTCAAAATTGAAATTACTGTATTGGGATCTTCATAAAATGTCGACTTTATATCAAGTGTATTGTCACAGAGCTTTTATTCCAGTTCTGCCAGTTGTATAAAATTATCTCTTTATTGTTATTAACAGTAATGCTTTAATAATTAAATCATTCTCCTCTGTATTTTAATGGGCCAACGAATTCTACAGAAATGAAAGATTTCAACATTTTTAAAGTTAAAACTTATTGTATACAAATATTTTCATGAAAAGAATTATATTTAAGCAATCTTTTAGTTTAAAAAACTTAGTGCTTATTTAGAACATGTTAATTTATTTCATGATGTACCTTACACAACATCCCCTTTGTTTCATATCTTTTGTTCTAAAACCCCTTCCTTGTTTCCACCTTAAAACATGATGTTTGTGCGTATACATCAATAAATTCTTTCTTCTAATGATCCATAATCTCTTATGACTATCCCACCTTAAGGTATGTTGATTACTTAGGTCAAACTGTTGTATTTACACTCCTTCGTATATAACCCACCTTCAGAATAATCCTAAGTACAGTTAAACTTTCCTAAGTGGAATCCAAAGCGGCATTGAAAAAAAAGATTGACTGAAAAAAATTGACTTAGAGATGGTTGTTTAATGGAAAACACACCAAAATGGCAGGAAAAATAAATGCGACTTAGAAATATTTGACTTAAGCAAAGTCGACTTAGGCAGTTTAACTGTAGTTATGTGTGATGACTACTAAGTCGCATTATCCCTCCCTACCTTTAAAGTGATCCCAAGTATTTACCATAGCTGAATCCTGCATTATCCCTCCTTCCCTTCCATATATAACCCACCTCCAAAATAATCCTAACAAGCTACCATAACTGAATCCTTTTTAGGTGAATGAATAATTTAAAATTATATTTTTACATGTGTTGAATATAATACATTTTAAAACTTAAGTTTGAATGATAAGCAAGTGGGACAATATAAACTAAGAAAAATACAGTAGTTTGTCTTTATTACTGTAGCAATTAATTTAATGTGTAATGAATATAACTTTATTAAAGAACTTTGTATTATGTCTTTGTTTATTGTCATTTTAAACAGTTTTGCAATGAACATTTGCATTTTGTAGTTTTTATTGCAATGCAACTAATATTTAATTCATCTGTGCTGTTAACACTGCTAGTATGCAGTTTTTCACTTGCAAATTTGTATTGTAACAAAATAATCGATTGGTTAATTAATATACATGTCTGGTTAGGTCGTTGTAGTAACTGTTCATATGTTCGTAAATCGCATGTAGAGTTCTTGGTTAAACCATTTCTATGTGTGAAATACTGTACATTGAGGCTAATGTAAAGCATTGTATTAATCAAATTATGGACTATGAAAAAAAATATTTCAAATTGACATTATAAAAATTATATTCTTTAAAATAAAACATTTGCTTACAGTTGACACATTTTTGCAAAACTCATCAATCAGATAAGCAAAGGTTTTATTTTAATGAATATAATATGTTGCAATTTAAATCCAAAAACCAATGAAATTTTATCAGTATTACATTTTGACAATTCATATTATTACTGACCTCTGCTGACAGTTTTGTTGCGTATTCTACAAATATCCATGGAATTGGCATAAAAACTCTCAACAAATTCAGCAATTATATGGATTGCAGTGGTGTCATTTTAAACCGGCGGCTGGCGGAAAATTCAGCCATAATTATTTTTGCACCGGCTGAATTAGTCTTATGGGATCTGTACATTCCACAGTTAAGCAAATTTCAACATTTAAATATGTAATAGATATTTATGGCCATTATAGTTGATAGGTAATCCTTATAGGTACTGTCAAGGACTTATTCCCTCCTATAATTAATCTCCACCTATTGATTTTTAAAATGACACCCCTGAATTGTCAATTTGAACCATTTTTACATCATTCAACAATCCAGATGAAAATTTCTTAATATAATACATTATACAAATCCTAGAAAGTATGATGCATACTCCAAGCAATGAGATACATGCCATTACAGGATTCAATATTTCGACATATGCCATCATCAGGAATATTCCTGATGATGACATAATTTGTCAAAATATTGAATCCTGTCACGATGGCGTGTATCTCATTGCTTGGAGTATGCATTATACTTTCTTACCTGAAGTTGATTAGTGGACCTATCGGATACATGTCCTACTTTTTTACTTCAATGCGTGAGCAATTTTTCACTGCTGGAACCAGGCTCCATATTTCGATTTTACAAGCAAAAAAAAAGGTTTTTGCCACATTTTACGTGATTTGCATCTATATCTGGTGTTTGCGCTGTTGTAATAGTGTTTATGACATATTTCCTTGCAGAACAACAAAATTTTCATTTTTTTATGCCATTTTGTCATATTTGTCTATTAGTTACTTTTTATTGAAATTTGTCTAATGCAAAAAAATTAGAGACATGCGTTTGTCTAAGTAGTGAGAATTCTTCAAATGCATAAAAAAAAAGCCATGTACGTGTGACACATTCAAAATGAGTGTGCACATGTGAGACTCGCGCACTATGCGTGAGCGTTGACAGGTATAATACACTTATGTGTAAAATATTGTATTGCTGTACTTGTAAAATCTTATTGGTTACTTCAGGTGTCAATGTTCAGTTTTCAAATTATATTTGAATACATCTGTTTGTTCTGTGTTATTTCTTCTGCAATTTCTATTAAAATATAATATATTAGATACATATATCTAAAGAGTATTGTTTCTTTTACATTTGTTCTGTACCCCCTTGTTATAACCTTAAAATATGATGTTTGTGCATTTAAATAGTATTGTTTTGTTTCCATCTCTTATAATTGAGTTTTTAAATAAATATTTAAAAAATACATATTTTTCATTGAATTTCTGATAAGGCCTAAAAATTGTTTTCCAACCCTGAATGATCAAAAATTTCGAAATTCTGAGTCAGCGGTTTTCTAATTTTTCCCAGTTTTGATCCATGAATAGTTTTAGGTTACACTTTTTCTCAATAGATTTGGCAAGATGAATCAATTGACACAAAATAGATCTTCTATGCGCCTCCCAGATATGAAGGGAAAGTCTTGTTTGAGGGAGTGCCGCCTGTGAATTTACACCCTCCAGTAACAACTGATTGTAAAGACTTGGTTTGGATCTTAAATTATTCGCAACCAGTATGTCGTATTAGCTGTAATGCAATTTTGTTGTCGAGTAATGAATGACCTATGCTATTTCTGGCACTTTGAACTTAGATTATCATAATCTCCATATATTGGTTGGATGTACTCTAGGTTGGTGGTAATTTGATCATGAAATGCAAGATTTATTGCTTTGGTGAGAACAATCGTTAAAAATTGTACTTTCTGGAAGTTGACATTTCATATATTTTAAACTATTGCTAATTAATGTACCCGCAATTTTTATGTTTCAAGACAACCAATTATAACATTCGGGGACGTATCCAGGATCCGCCGAAAGAGGGGGGGGCACCTTTCCAGTCCGGGTGGGCGTGGTTTCCACTTTTCTCCTGATTTTGGGGTTTTCTTGTAAATTTTGGACCCGGCGCATCAAATATAAGGGGGAACTACGTTTTGACAATAATAGGGGGTGCGCACCCCCCCCCCCTTGGATCCGCGCCTGACATTTAAGGAGTACTGTAGATCAGTTTCCTAAAACCACACCTCTGTAACTTGTCTCAAAAATATTGAAGTTAATTAGCTTATATAAGTAAGAAAGTATGATGCACACTCCGAGCAATGAGATACACGCCATAGTGACAAGATTCAATATTTCGACATTCATTCCTGATGATGACATAATTTATGTCGAAATATTGAATCTTGTCACGATGGCGTGTATCTCATTGCTTGGAGTATGCATTATACTTTCTTACTTGAAGTTGATTAGATGACCTTTCGGATTTTAGCTTATATAAGCAAGTTAAGATTTAGCAAATACAATTTCTATATCTCTGCAACCACTGGCCATAAAGTTGCATAAATCATTTCAAAAATAAATCGACATAACCATGACATAACTAGGCCTTTTATAATGAACACCTATTTTGAAAAACGACCAGACGTGGGTGATTTAACTTTTACCCTTTCAGAGTATTTTAAAATATTTGATTACGAATGGGAGATACGGCTAGGATACGGCTAGGTTAACGGCTAACAAACTGAGTTTATATATAACGTATAAATAGATCAGGTGCAAATACAAATACCAGGATAAAAGTTGATTTGCCATTTTTTGGTTGGAACGTTAAGATTGACAAGTAGGCCTATACTGGCTTTTAACGAATTCCAGTTTTACACTGAGTATACGGTATTTAATCTTAACTGTGTCCAGTAAAGTCCACCAATAACATTAGTCGCATGTGTTTAGGGGATGATCGAAGATCTAAAGATGTAATTTCTATTATACTATACCCTAATGGTGACCCACCAATCTCGAAGAAGAATCATCAAATTTAATACGTTTAATGGGAAAATACCATTGAAACGGAAGATGTCCATATAATGCAAAATTTAATACCGTTAATACATAGGCCTAGGAAGTAATAAATCAAGCAAATCCTGATTTGCATAATACATTATAAAGTTAATTTGCATATAAATTAGAAGTGTAACAGGGTTGTATTATAGAGTGCATGAAACAATTTGCAATGATATTTTTGTACGAATACGAATTTATTTACAAAAGCCTTACAGGCCTACTGCAACTGAACCAACTGATCTGCAAACGATAAATATTATTAAATAGAAAGCGCTAATGTGCTTTCGTACGCCAACTTTAAATACGCTGACCCTAACCCTAACATTAGCCCTACCTCTCATTTAAGATTGACGTACAAAAGCACATTAGCGCCAAATAGAATGCGGTGTCTAGAAATTTGAGATGAGAAGACTAACTTTACTAACGGACACATACGTGATTATTACAACGTTTTTTCCTCTATCGGCCGTAATTTTTGTATTCGGATACCAGGGCCGTACTGATGGCAGTGGCAGCGCCAGTAATTCCCCGACAGCAGGCCAAGGCCCCCGACAGGGGAGGCACGGGACCCCCGACGAGGTAGCCAAGTTAAATTTTGAGGTGGGTGCAGTGGTGGCGCCAGGATTTGCCCGACAGGATGCCATGGTCCTCAACAGGGAGGGAAGTCCGGGTGGGCGTGGTTACCCGTATGGCTTTGATGGGCAAAAAAAAAACGTTATTTTCTTCCTTTTGGCCCGTTTTTTGTGTATTTTCAATTTTTTTAGGTCACTTATACATTATTTTTATTTTTATTTTCCCCGACGAAAGTGGTCAATCTTCCACGTCGGGGGGGGGTGGGGGAGGGCCAGCCTTTCCCGACGGGGGGCCTTCCCCCAGCCCCTCGCTGGCGCCACCACTGGGTGGGCGTGTCCCCGGTTTTCAGTATGACGAGCGAAAAAAAACGTCATTTTGCATTTTTTACGTGTAATTTTAGCCCGTTCTGGTGTTGGGGCTTCGTCTTCCCCTTGTCGTTATCCTACAAAGCCCCGACGAAACCTTAAATTTCTCCCCGACGGGGGGAAAAGCTCTCCCGACGGGAGGGCTGTATCTTCTATCCCCCCTCCGTAGCGCCGGGGGTAGGGGTACAAGGAGTGCGTACGCACCCCCCCCCCCCCCATGACAAAATGTCCACTTCTGCAGAGACAAAAGATGAAACCCCAACATACAAAAGGCAGAAATGGACGCGCAGTGTGTCGAAGGCGCATGAAATCGCGACAATTTGGGGTATTTGGCGTTTTTGGGGGGGTTTTTTTTTTTGGTTTTTTTTTTTTTTTTTTGCTTGTTAACTCGAAAATGAAAAATGAGGTAAGGATTTCCGCCAAACGCACCTCTCCATCCGAAATCCTGGGTACGGGCCCGGATACTTCTCGATAAGCGGGCTTTCCAAGCCCCTGTGTCCGCATATGAGAGGTTCAACTGTACTTAAACAATCCTTATTAATATTTATTAGGCCTACACCAACGTAATGTGGATGTCAGATTTCATAATTAAAGACACAAAATAAATGCACGTCAATTAATTTGAATTTATACAAAAAAACCTAAAAATATCTACTAGTAGGCCTATATCGAATATCACCGTTTTACTTGCTGGCGCAGATACATTAAACTGTCTGGGGGTACATAGAGACGTACGTGCGCCAGGAGATTGGTTTGAAAAGGGAGATCAGAAACCTCTATGCACTCATAAATATTGGTTTTATAAATAAAGAAATTTGAGGGTTTTCTGTCAATGATTGGGGAACTCAGCCACACAAAAATGTGAGAGGACACGTTGTTGCAAACTGTGGTTTCTGTAATTTTAGATTAACGAATTGTGATTAAGGAAAACTGTATAAATCTGGTATATAACTTGTTGACGGTTTCATTTTATCTATTTGACTCAATGAAGAACTACCTGTCTGTTTTTTTAAAGATGCATTGTCACTTGAAAAATGAAAATAAAAGTAGGTTTTGAAAATTACTTGCTTATTTTGAAAAACTTAAGCTATATGCCTAACACCAAAACTAGAAATTAGAGTGTCTTAACAGTCCAAATATTGCAAAGTTATATGAGCCAAAAAAATCCAATAGCTTCTATGGTTTTGATCATTCCTCCAGACCTTATTACACAATTTTTAAATACATTATTCTCAGGTGCTTATCTTTGATGTTACTTTTATATGAGCATTTCAAAATTAATATTGACAAAGTTTTTGTCATTTCAGGTGAAATTCATTTTAATTGGATTTGTGATGATCAGAAAAATTAGAAGGTACTCGATTGTTTTAAACCATGTTTTTTATAGCCTTGAGTGAGAATTGAACCAGCGCTTAAATTCCATGTCTTTCCCACTTGGCCAACTATCGCTCCACAATATGAAGGAAATAACTAACAGTCCGAAGGTTACAATTCGAAGGATTTACCCACTCGGCTTAGTAAAGATTGGTCGAAAAGCTGAGTTTAGAAGATGAAGTCGCCGGTGTTCATCGAGATCCTCAAATTCGACAGACACCAAAATCTCTATGGAATGGGTCAACATAATTTATTTATAATTAATTATAAATTTTATTAATGTACATTGAAATATATAAAATACAAAACATCATATAAAATGGTGCTATAAATACAACCCCATAGAGAAAAAGTTGTGTGCATCATCAGCCACCACCCAGAAAAAATAAAACTTCGTTTATTGAGGGCAGTGTATCACTTGTTATGGTGTGGAATTATGGTGAGATGATGCGAAAGAAATAAATGACATTACAAAGTTGTTGCTTTATAAGTGTTCTAAAATGAGTGAAAATTATGGTGTATCTGATGTCGAAGAAGCGGATATTTCAGAAGGTCAAGAACCTGGTGCTAGGTAATAATGTTAATTATTTTAAAGCCGTATAATAAGTGTATCAATATCGTAATCCTAGGCCCAGGTCGCCTAGCTAGGCCAGGCCTAGGCCTCCCGCCTAGCCGTGTGTTTAGGCCTTTTGGCATAATAGCAGGCCTAACCCTAGGCCTGCCTAGCATAGCCTCAGCTTTGGTCGATAGGAGGATTTAAAATGTTTCGCCAGCCTAGCTAAATATTAAGCGCTGCCAAGTTTTTAATACTGGCTAGACTTGACACTCACATATCTGAAGCATAAAAACCGCCTGCCTAGGCTAGGCCTAGCCCTACTTGCCCTCTAGGCCTAAAGACTGGACTTTACCCCACCACGGAGCCCTAACTAAGTGGCTCGAGGCCCCCAGCTTCTTGACATAACGTATCGTGCGATGGTCACACTGCATGACTGCTTTGTATGGACAGAACTTGAAACGGTAGCCATACGCCATTTCCATGAATCGGAAGACATCTTTAAAAGTGATGACATACACAGATGAAAGGCTTTAATTTAAAATAATTTATAAATTATGACTTTATAAAAATATGTCATAACTAAATGCAAGCTTCACTAAAAAAAATTAAAACATATATATATTTTATTATATTATTGATATGTTTTTGTTTAATTCATACATTTTTGCTTTGAATGTTAGCAATAATTGGAGAGCTCCACGACAGTGGCAGTGCCATTTTTTAGCAATCCTGTCTGGTGTCTGCTATTGTATTATTATGTATATGTTCGTGATGTATGTGTTGGTATTGTTCTTGAAGACAAAATAAATGATATCATATGACAAACATTACGAATGAGCAGTGCGTAACCAACAGAAATAACATAGCACTTATGGCTGATTTTATGATAGCATGTTACTTAAAAAATTCCTTAACGGGAGGACTACCGTTGTGAATAATTCTTGCGACAAAATATTTCTAAAAGATATATCAAAACCACTGACTAATCAGAAACAATTTGAAAAACGTTTTTTACTCTTAAAAAAGATCGTAAAATGAAATACGAATTCTAGGCCCTGTGAGCGTAGAAAGAAATGTGATCTGTGCCTAGTGAACTGCATTAATATGTCTCATTTGGCAAAGTATTTCTCATTTTATAGAATAATTAAACTGTTAAAATACAAATTATTGAATCACACTTGTATCAATAACATACAGAAATATTATTTCTCAAATTGTAGCAATGAAATCGGCCAAAATGCCTATTTGCCATCAGCACGTTTTCATACGTCACATGGGCCTAGCTTTCGATTCAGTGTACGATCTGTCGTTGAGCATCAGGCTACACTTATTTTTCATACAAGAAGCAAATAATTAGCCAGTCAACTTTACTGGTACTTTCTATACACTGTTATTAGAATCATCATACTGATTGAAAACAATAAATCAATGATGTACTGTAGCTTTGTGGTATACAATACAAAAATCAGCAAACGAAGGACTTTATTTATGTATAAGTTTATGAAATAGTAATTAACAAATTGAGGCAAAATAAGGCATAATTATTAACAGCTGTGCTGCACAAGTTGTAATATTGTGATATTGAGTTTCAATTTGAGCAGTGTATTTCACTTTGATGATTTATCAATGACATAAAGGTGTTAACGACAACCTGGTTTTATGTAATAAATGGATTATTTAATTTTTTTTCCAAATACCTGGTTTTCACCCTATTGGAGGCAATGTAGCATGTTCCTATTCTACTGACGGTTATTTGAATCTGTTGAAACATGAATATTGGCCTATATATGTATGTATGTATATAAATGTATGTTGAGAAATAAAAGTGGGACGATCCCACAAAAGACAAAAAAAATGAAGGACAGTGTGTACTGAAATTTTAAACAGTTATTGCTGCATTAGCGAAAATTTTGGGCACTTTTTGGAGGTTTGCGCTCTCCGAGTGCTTTTAGTTATGCTCTTAGAAAGAAAGCTATGTATTCCAGCAGGATTTTTGTGCCAGAATTTAATTTTTATGCTATTTCTGCCCATTTGAGGGTGCTGGATGCAAAAAAGTTAGGTACCATTTTTTCGACTATGCCTTTGGCTGCCATTTTGAATTTCAGTATGGCTACCTTTGACTTACATATCACAAGGAACATAGTCATCAGTGGTATCACTGGAAAGGGAATTGCACACTGATCAAAAAGTTCCATTACACCTATACGGATAAACCAATAGTTACAGAGATATTCAACATTTAAATAGTCACATGACCAAATAGAAGGTCAAAGGTCAAAGATTTTGACAAATACCATCATGTTGGATATCATATTAAAGCTCTTTTCGTGCTGAGCAATTTTTCAAAGCACATGTATCTTGTTTGTTATGTTCATGTTCCATTGATTAGATAAATGACTTAATTTTACAGTGGAACTCGTATGCTAGCTGCTTCTGAAGATGTACTTGAGAGCTTAGAGTACTATTCTGATATTGCAGAGCGGCAACGGTTACCAAGTGGTACCATTCATGATATTATTGAACTAGGCTTCCCTGGTTAGTATGCATAAAACAACTGTTTATATTTCTTTTGATAACATCATTTTATTTGTATCCTTCCAGTCATTCTAATAGTAAAACTATCAATATTGTCCATTTGTACACTCATCAATTTTCCAACCCTTCAATTATACTATTATTATTAATGTTATACTATTTTTTTTTAATAAAACGCTATACAACATAACATAATTATACTATAATTTTGTAACATTTTAAAATATATATTTTCCCCAATTTCATTTTTTCTGAGTAATGCATTCATTCCTCTTTCCCCCTTGTTTAATACTTCCAGTGTTAAAGTGTTATTATCAACCCTATTACTATGAGTAGTCAATTTAGTTGCCTTTATGCTTGTCACTAATTTTTTAGCAATAAAAATCTAAAATTTAATTTACTGCTTTAAATTATTTTTTTTTTCAATATCATTTTCACTTTGTAGATGATGTTGAGGAAGAGGACGAAAATATAGAAAAACAAAAACCAGGAAAAACAGAAAATGAAGAGTTGAAGGTACAACTATTTATCAAATATTAATGAAATTTGTATTGTTTAAAAGCAATTCATTGTTACATAAACAAACAATACTCCCAAGACAACAAGAGAAAAGTAAATAATTTACAGTATATGAAACAAGGAATTAAAAACAAAAACCTACCCAGACTATGCATGGTGCTGCAAAAATATTGTATATAATATCCCTGATGATCACAATCAGTATTATAATGGCATACAGATGAGCCTGTTTTAATACCTGAATTTATCCTTACTTCTGTTGTTATACTGCAAAAGACATCAATAATTTGCTATAGATGGTGACCCATTCCAACATCTGCTGGTCCTTTTTTAATATCTGAATTTATTTTTACTTCAGTTAGACTGCAGAAGACACCAATAAGTTGCAATGTCCCATTTCAAGCATCTTCCGGCCCTGTTTTAATACCTGAATTTATGTTTACTTCTGTTAGACAACAGAAGACATCAATGAGGTTCAATTGATGACCCATTGTAAACATCTGCTGACCCTGTTTTAATAACTGAATTTAGCATTACTTCTGTTAGACTACAGAAGACATCAGTAGGTGCAATAAATGGCCAATTCCAAGCGTCTGCTAGTCCTGTTTTAATACCTGAATTTATCATTACATCTGTTAGAAAACAGGGGACTTATAGTAAGGTGCAATAGATGAGCCATTGAAAACATACACTGTTTTAATACCTGAATTTATCATTACTTTTGTTAGACTGTAGAAGACAATGTAAAAGGTGCAATAGACGACCCATTCCAAACCTCTGCTGACCCTGATTTAATACCTGACGATTGTGTAACAGCAGCAGTGACGGATGATGTCGTTAAAGATGAAAATGATGAGAATGTAATTATAGAGGAAGATTTAAAAGAGAATGCAGCATCTGCACTGTCTATTGGTGATACGCAAGATGGTATGCAAAATCGTTTAACAGTTTACAATTTAATTTCAGTATTTGATGTTGAGGGATGATATGGAAATCACTATTTCCATATCTTGTCATTACATATATAATATACATAGTAGAAATTGTGTTTGCTCTGAGGCATTAAAACAGACAATAAAACCAACTATATACAAAAAAAAAATTACAATCACATTTGCCACATCACTCTCATACAGGGTTTTAACTAGCATTTAGTGCCCAAATGGCAGCTGGATAAAAGCTGTTACAAAATCATTTTAAAACATTGGTGTATGAAAACACACTTTGGAGAAAATCAACTTTAAAGATAACAACTGTTGACTTCCTGTATGTTTTTCCATTGATTTTGAAAAACAGGCTTTACAAAATGTAGTTAACAAACATGTTTACTGTAAATAATCATAAACAGAAAGTTTGTAATCATAAAATTTAATTACTAAACTTAAAAAAAAAAACAACAGCAATCTCATTTTTGTGAAATTATAACTTTCTATCTATTTTTGTGAATTTCTCAAAAATGACCTGGCATACAACACGATTTATTATGTCATGACACTTCACAAACATGTTATTGTGAAATGTATAGCTAAAAGCTTCTCTCTTATTTTAAAGATTTAAATCGTGAAGAATGGCGGCGGCAGAAAAAACATGTATTTGTTTTAAGTGAGGCTGGCAAACCTATATACACCAGGTAAGGTTGATTGATTTTTTTTGTTTGGTATCTTCAGCGCACAGTACATAAATGGAAATAAAAAATGGAAATTATAAAATTAAAATACAAACATACAAATGCTTTGACATCAGGGTAGCCCATGGAAGTATTAAATAAAATCATACTTCCAATGGATCCTTAGATTAATATGTGTGGGTCCTTAAGGATATATATGGTAAGCAATTATTGTGTTATTGTGTTATTACTATTGTTTGTGTTGTATATCGGAAAAATATTGCCTGTGTGAATCTTTAGTGAGTGAAGTGGCTAATGTCAAATTCTAAATTCACTTCTTGCAATACAACAGAAGGACACTGTTCTCTGCCGTGGAACACAAGCATACAGCAGCCCTTTGATCCATAACTCTTGCACCAAAACATTTTTAACCAGTCGCTAAGAATTAGACTACTTACACCATACATTTGCGGTGTCAGATACATTTTGATTAATTTCGATAATTTCTTTTGTGTGTTACTTCTAGATTTTCTAGATACAATCATTTGAGACTAATGAAAACATACACAAATTTATTTCAAAGCCAGTGACCAAATAAATAAAAAATTACAATGAATTTAAGTTGTTTTTTTTTTGCATCATTATATAAAATTTTTGACAATGACCAAAGTGTACCAAATAAGCATTGGTGTAGTAATAGCAAATAAAATACACTCTTTTTAGCCCAGGGGTTCCTATAAGTGGATCCGACTAACTTCAACCATTTTTTTGCCGTTTATTAACCATAAATTTTTACCAAATAAATTCCCAAAACTGATACAAGATGGACGACATCGAACATAATGCTTGGAAACGGAATAACACACCAAACTTTTAACGTGCGTTGCCATCACCATGCAACTATTCAAGATACATGCAGTTCACTTAACAACTGTTTTAAACAAAGGTTATTGTCTCGGTTATTAAGCAAATTGCATATAATCTCTGGTTCTGTAGAAACATTGTGCATTTATCGGTACAGGAGTTAAGACCTGTGTTGTCCTGAGTTGTGCGTCCTGTTGTAAGGCTTTATTTGTTTATATTGCTTAAAAAATGAACACAACCATTGGTTTATTATTAATACGCACTTTTACGTTTTCAACTGCACATGTATGAATAAGCAACAAACCACCCAAACAACCAATCATTTGTCACAGTTTTGCATTTTTGTATTGCGTTTTTCTACCTTCACTTTTGTAATGAACATGTGTGATGGAAAAGACTTAGTCAATGGAGGCTGGGATTTGAACAGCACAGTTAATGCGAGTTAAAAATGTCTGTGTTGGTATACAAAAAAAAACATGAAATAATTGTGACATCCCCATTGTATTATGATGGTTTTTAAAAATTGATGCTTGTATAACATATAGTACACTGGTGTGTCTTACTAAGGCATACACATTAATGTATTTAAAAGGATAATGTACTGTATAAGTATTGAAATACGTAATATCATGTTTTATTTCTATTTATTTATTGGTACTCTCTTTCATAACAGATGAACACTTTCATAATAAAAGGTTCAACCAACGTAACACTTAACTGTAAGCAAACAGTTTTGTAAAATTAATAAAATAAGTCCTTATGAGTTTAGTAAAAAAAAAACAAAAAATAAAATGAAGAGAAAAGGGAGAAAAAATACACAATTAAAAATAAATAAATCATTCAATATTTTGATAATATAGGGAAACTCCAGGATTAAATTTCCATTGATAAGTCTATAGAACAATTAGTTAAAACAGATAAAATTTTACAACATTTGGACAATGAGATAATGACAAAACATGTTGCAAACTGAATCCAAAGTCAAAAGTGGGTCTTTTACTTGAATTAAGCAGTGTTAAAGAATAGAAAAATTGGAAATTTTTAAAGGGTAATACTTGAAAACCAAAATCACATTACAAATATAATTCACATAATTGCAAAGATCAGTCAAATTCACATTAAAAAAGGTAAATTTTAATGTTACCTTTGATATGGTTTTCAAACACAATCCTTTAAAAATCCATAATTTTTTCTATTTAGCATGGGTAATATGAGTAGTAGACAAACTTTTTGATTTAAGACCTATTTTGGAAAGTGTTTCCGTCATTATCACACTCTCCAAATTTTGTGGAATTTTATCAGTTATGTCACAACTAATTATTCTATAGGTGTATCCATAGAAATGTCAATCCTGGATTAATTGGCAATTGGCATTATGCTTTCTTATTTGAAAATGAATCCATTTATACGATTAAGTTTTGCAAATATAATAGTCAATAAAAACTGGATTACATATATATTATGTTATAATAGTTATTAAATGTTAATGTTACTGGCTTATCTTTCAGACATGGAAGTGGTGATAAACTAGTTACATTAATGGGGGTGATGCAAGCCCTAGTGTCTTTCATTAGTGTTTCCAAAAATACATTAAGGTAAGTAGACACAGCATATGGATTGACACAATCTGAAGATTATAAATTGAACACTTACTCTAGGAACTGAGGGAAGTTTAATATGTACTTTGGTCTACCCTTGATCTATTTAAAAAAAATGTACAGTTGAACCTCCCGTAAGCGGACACCCTCGGGTCCAGGAAAAGTGTCCACTTACGGGAGGTGTCAGCTTACGAAAATTTTTTTCAAACTTGGAAAATTATTCATACATCTTTAGATCTCATATTTCATGGCCTTCTCAACACAAATGCCCTCTCAAATTTCTAGACACCACATTCTAAGTTTCAGTAAATAGTGTTTATCATTTTTAAGATTGGTTCAGTAATATGCTTTTCAGCCTTTACAGCATAAAAACGATTTTGTTCAGAAATTTGTATTCGTTGTACAGAAAAATCACTAAATTTTCCGGGATGTGTGCGTATGGAAGGTAAATTAACATACACAAAATCTAAGTTTTGAAACAAAAAGTGCCTGCGTCTGCTTACGAGAGGTTGTCCACTTACCAAATGAATTGATTAGATAAGAAGAACAAACAAGTTTTTGAATTAGTCTCCGTTACAGGAGGTGTCCGCACAGGAAGGTTCAACTGCCTGTACAGACACCTAGTGCCTAGTTTTAAAAAGTTTTGTCACATGATCTACCTCCAATGCATAAGGTCCGCCCGCCATTTTGAAAAACAAGATGGCCGACTGACCATGGAATACATGGTCATGCATGGTATTATTATGAAGGAAATTGTATAAATTCTAGTACATCTGTATGTATAAAGGCCTAATTAAAAAGATATAGACATTAAAACAGTCGTACTTGAATAAAAATTATAATATTGAAAATACCTATTTTCGGGGATACCGAAAAAATATTGAATGAGCTGTGACAAAATCTTGAACGAGATAAGACGAGTTCAATATTTTGCCATAGCGAGTACAGAATTTTTCGGTATCCCTTAAAGTCATTTAATATTATATAAATGTATATATTGCAATAAGGAATACTGTATTATAGGTTGAAATACAAAATTGGTATTTTTAAGTGAATTTCTCGTTTATACAGTAGGATAAAAGTACAGTATTAATATGAATTTCAATTCCCATACTGTCTATTTAATTAAAACAATTGTTTAGGAAAATATTCTAAGTATACACTACTATGAAATTTACTGACTTTTTTGTAAATAATATGGGGCAAGGCATGGCAAAACCTCAAAGTTGTCGGAAAATGCAAAAATGGAGTTAATGCTAAAATCATATTACACTTGTTGTAAGCTATAAAATGAGGGGTCAACTATTAAAATCGGACCACTATTATCCAAGTTATTGAACAAAATATTATTAAGTATTTCCTGTTGTTTATTTGCTTATTTCTCATTAACTTCCTTTGCGACAACTTGGTGGGTTTGCCATGCCTTGCCTCATATAAATAATTGTCAATAATATGAAAACCAAATAATGAATATGTATTTTCATCCCATTTAACATTTTTCATCCTTGTTTATATGTTAATAGCAATATTTAAACTTTGGCCATCTTTCATTTTGATAGTTTCGTCCAAATTCCATGTTTAAATTTATAAAAATCTATTAAATAACAATTTTTTAATTTCACTTTGTTTACAGGTTAATAGTTGCAGGAGACCATAAATTTGTGTTTATGGTTCGTTCACCTTTGATACTCGTTGGTGTAGCAAACTCACAGGAATCACACCAACAGGTAGTTATTGACTTAACACTATCACACTAACAGGTTGTGTTATTGAGGTAACCCTAAATCTCACAAACATTCAGTGTTATTAGATTAACACTACCTCATTGCGTTAACACTAAATCCCACCAACAGGTCGTGTTGTTGAGTTGACACTAAATCACATCAACATGTAGTGTTATTGAAAAGGTCCACTAATCAACTTCAAGAAAGTATAATGCATACTCCAAAAAATGAGATACACACCATCGTGACAGGATTCAATATTTCGACATAAATTATGTCATCATCGTTCCTGATGATGACATAATTTAT